>JAHZNC010001891.1:0-12571 GCA_027744095.1 Zhuqinia jingwanae | reverse complement strand
TATATATCTACTAAATATATAGGCTCACGCACGTACATGTGTACCTCCAGTGCACAACACTGACAAATAAATTTATTAATGAAGACCACCAGTAATACTCACGACATGATGATGTAGTGCCTCTTGTCTATCAAATCTTTTTTTTATTAAATCCAGGGTCCAAGGTTATGATATTAAAATGTTCTAGAACGTTCTTACATTATTATTATTATCATTATTATATACTCAATCCAGATTTTAAATAATAATAATAATATAAAAAGATAACATGAAGAATCGGTATTTGCCCAGCCCAGAGCAGTTTATAGTAGGCATGAACCTGCCCACTATAAAGCGCGTTGATATTTCCTTGTGCGTATGTATATTTACCTGGAACCAGTCTTTTCCGCTTAAATAGCATAATCATGAGACTGACGCGTGGCTAATGATAGTTACGACAAAGAATTCTTTTGAAATAAAAAATGGACAATAGGTAAATAATATAATACGCATATGTTTATCAGATACTGATCATATAATACGCAATATTAATAAATACTAATACTGCGTGTTACCCAAAACCAAATACAAAAGAAAACAATAATACATGGGCGTCACTCATTTCCTCAATTACAAAAATGTTGATTGGGAGATACTTAGAAATGTCAGAGACATATAAGATTAAAATCTGTCATCGTTATAAAATAAAACTATTATTATTATTATTATACAACAACCAAGAAATGTGTTTGTTGATAAGTTATTTTGGCCTGTTGCATGAAAAGGGCCTATATAAATGATATTGTGATAAATGCGAAATATCACCTGCTATGACCATAAGACAAAATATTATTACATGATTTTTTACTTGTTTTATGTAGATTTTGTAACAAAAAAGATCTTGTTTTACTTGGCTACTGTTTGTTTGTCTCGCGATGTTTCATATTATTATGACGGGCCTATTATATACTTAGCATGATCAATAGTGGTTAGTCTTCTTGTTACCGTTCTTGATTTCAACTCTCTCAACTGCATTTAACATGATGAAAAATGGTTTTGACAAGTCACAAAACATGTAATCATCGAGGTTGAAAATCCAGGATGATCGAGTACGTACGCAATTACCACACATGCTAAATACATGTTGATGTGTGATAACTGACCAAAAACTTTGTGAAGTGTTTTATTGAAGAAACAATTTGATTTAATTTAATTCATGTCTTATTTCTACAAAACAAGTACAAACTTGGACGTGTGCACATGTAAATGACATATATATGCGAGCTGTCTAGGTATATATGCCTAGATGTACACGCAACCACACAAAAACTATTCCATTTTTTTCTATTTCTTTGTACTTTTTTTGTTCAAGTCTGCATAAAAGCACGGTGTATGTTGGTTTTTTAAACTATTATACGCTGTTAATGAGAAATGTTTTTTTAGACGTTCAGTATAAATGTTTCCGCTTTTTTATGCATCTGTGTTTTTCGTCATCATTAAATGTAAAATGGAATTTTTGTCAAGAAAATGAAAGTACCTATGTGCCCAACCCAACATAACATAACAAGCAAACAATTAAAGACATTGTAACCCAAACCTTAGACGACTTGCTGGTGACAGCTACTCGCTTAAACACTTCATACCTAACAACTACTATTATTGTGCTTTTTTGCTTGTTTTATTGTTACAAATACAAAATATAAAATGGTTTACAAAAATTCATTGTNTGTTACAAATACAAAATATAAAATGGTTTACAAAAATTCATTGTTCTTATTTTTTCACGGTGTTCTACCTTTAAAAAGAATTAGGTAAACGCACAAATATCCAAGCGGTTTGCGTCATAAATTGGCATATATTTCATTTTAATTTCGTGTCTTGCGTGAGCATATAACCACAATTCTTGTTATATGTTTATAATCTAATATTTCAATTTATTCGATTCATGCAGGCAGATCGTCCAAATTACTAGAAAAAATCCCTTTTGTTTTGTAAGTAAAAAATACACAATAAAATGGTACATTGTTTCTTTCATTTCTTTCCTTAAACAGTGTACACATTACCATAATGTAATATTATTTAAAAATTAAAATTCCAATGCAAAGTTGTTGAACGTTTGTATGATTGTGCGTATACAAGTTAGAATAAAATACCTTTTTACTATCACATCATGAATATTCATTTCTTTTAACAAGGTAATATAACAATTTTGAAAGCGCTCTCCTCCAATTTAATAAAAGGTCGCGTCCATTTTGTTTGTATTGATTCTTTAAAAACTCATCATCGTCAGTCTTGTTGGATGTACGTGCAAGCAAGTAGCAGGTTACGAAGGCAGAGGTCATTGAATCAATGTAATTTTATGAGATTTTCATATTATTACCACAAAAATCAAAAGATTTATATGGATATAGACTCGCTCGCGTTCACTAACTATTATTATCATCAAATGGCAGACAGACGAACGGCACAGTTTTCTGTCACAGTTTGCCTCACTACTACACAGTACACATGTTACATACAATTCGATTTTCTATTCGTGAGGTCCTAATAATGATGACAGCACATAATGATCAAAGAGCAGACAGGGTGTAGGTAATCATACATAATAATGTCTTGGAAGAAAGTTACGACTTTGAGTGACTTCTCCTTCCCTTAAGCTTCATATCATGTATATAGGTAATGTTGATGATAGGTATGTATATATTGGGTATATGTATAGGTAAAATATATGCGACAATCAAGTCTGATCAGATCAATATCAAAGAAATGGCTACCTGCGTACAACAACTATAATAATAATTATATGTGCGTGTATGTACGGAGGAATACACGACACGTCATACACCTACTTTTTTTTACACACATCTCAATATTTCCATTCATTTAGCAAAAAGGTTATAGGTATCTCATACAAAAACAAATTCTTGCATTAACGTCAGCCTTATCTACATACGGAAGTGGACATGAATGTTTATTGAGAACCTTTACGTAAATTATGAAAAGATGCGTACCTCCTGCCTTCCATCAAATGTCAGTCAGTAGTAGTTGTTGTAGTTGTTCTTAACCGTCACCCAGTTGTAGATTAGAGATGCATATAGATTAGTTGAGTTTACACACACAACAGTCATAGTAGCAGAGTGTAAGAATAGGTATATATATATAGTCTTTAGGCAATAAGTTAATTGGAAGTTTTGGGAGTATGACAAAGAACTAGAGCAAATCGCCGCCCTTCTTAATTATTTTATTTATTATTATTTACCTTTGGTCTGAGAGTGAATCCTTTGATTCCAGATCCTAGAGTGGTTTCCTCGCAAGTGACACCACGGATGTTGATGCATCCTACCGGCTTGGATGCAATCATTTTCCTCCTGGAAATATACAATTAAAAGATTGACATCATTTAATAAACTTGTGATTGTTGTATTGCGTGGATAAAAGAAGAAAAAAGCATTTGTTTACAGTATAAGATGATGTTAATGAATAATATGAATATGATTGATAAAAAATGCGTGAGTACACATATCACTTGATGAAGTTTAGTTTTTTCCCCTTTATAACAACAACTTCATCAAAGTATGTATAACGAGTTCACTATGCATGTCTAAATATAATTTAGGTACGGTATTTTTTATTGTACGATAAAAACAATATACCCCAAATTCATTTGACATTATCCTTCCAAACGGAAATCAATAAAGTGGAATAAATGTATACAAAGGACCAGACGGTTTAAATTACATTATAATAATAACAATAATTTATTGTGTTCGTTATAACTTATAATTGCCACTATTCATTTAGAAAAAAAATATGATGGAAATGAAGGGTGACTTTTATCCAAATCTTGTTGTTTGTGTGCGCGAGAGATAATAATTCCTTCATATCATCACACACGCAAGTGCTATCCTGGCGCATCCTTGCTAAAATAAGCAAGTCAAAATAGTTTTCATTTTTCATGCATGTAGGTAGGTATTTACAAATCACTTGCTGATGAAATGAAGACACTACTGCTATGTCAAAACCTTAACTAATGTAGTAGCGCATGGAGCATAGCACATCATCATAATTAAAACTGTTCGTGACTACTGTGAAATACACTAATTTGAAGAATTACTTCAAAGTTGGAGGGAGATTGCTTGAATAAGTAATATGAAAGCTTGCATGTATATATATATATATATATTATCACATGGAAAAATTGATTTTATGTACATCAAGTCAGTTATAATCGGTCTACATAGTATAATAAGTAGTGGCTAATGCAGTGTGCTAGTGTGGTACCTGCACATAATTCTTTTGCTCACTCCGACTGACCGTGCGTCGTCGTCAGTGTTGTTGCAAAACTATATGTCTCACAATTTTCAATTTATGAACGCATTGAATAATTGCAAATGACCAGAGACCGAAGGAGCGCTACTGCTGCGCTGATGTCTACATAATTGTTGCATCAATATAATGAGATGTAGGTATAAAATAATCATGTTTATGACATTTCAAGAGAATATTTAAAGCTGTGCAGGCACAAATGAGAAATTTCAACATACATATATATATAGCATTTCAAACTACAAATTAGCTTGTCAACCAACTATACAAATATTTCAATTTTATGTACAATTTTTTTTAAACGTTTAGCATTAGTAGGAAAAACGGCATATTATTATTAGCAACCACTATCACCTTCCAAGATTATTTAAGCAGTTGCACGAAAATGCTTAAGCAAAATGAAATTGAAATAATATATTATTGATTCAGAAGCGAGAGAACAGTGAACTGTGAAACGAAAGTAGTAGCAGTACATAATTGCGACTTTGACTCACCGACTAAAAAAGTTTAAAAAACACATAACAAAGAATTCCCAATTAATTTTATCTAAAAAATGCAGAAAGAGAAGTCCTTGTAAATGAGCTGTATTTACTTACACAAAACATGCAATTATGAGGAGGAAAGAGTATACGGTAGTGCATCATTAAAAAAAGCCCGTAGAGCCGATGCCGATGATGGCTCAAAAGGATAGTGCCTACGTAAGTACATACACAGCGATAAAAAAAAGTTTCCCCTCGAGTAGCCCAGGGATGCTGTTATACTAAACCCTGCAAAAATTCTCAGTAAGAAGTATCACCACAAAACCCATATTATAAAAAAAAGTTTTTATCTACCCAACTATTGTTATATTTTTTGTGTATATGGTAAGCTGGTAGGTATATTTCAAAGAAGTACCATATCACCAAGATAAAAAAATTTTTATTACAACTTGCAACAGTATGAGATAGTCCTTAAAATATGCATTCGTTTATGTTTTATTGGACTCATAAAATGGTTATTTAAGTTGTGTTGCTGGATACAGATATTGTTGAGAAAAAATGCAATTTAAAGTGCATTTTGGACGGAACGCAAAAAAAACATCTATACTTTTTTCCTGCTGAGATACATATATATACATACAATCGTGAATTAAATATAATGTATACTCTTGTTCAAAAACATATCATAATATATGTATCTATACGACTAAAAAAACCTATATTTTTTTTCCTGCTGAGATACATATATATACATACAATCGTGAATTAAATATAATGTATACTCTTGTTCAAAAACATATCATAATATATGTATCTATACGACTACACGTATACATTTCAATGGAAATTACTTCATACTTGGTAAGAAGTCATCATTTTGTATGCCATGATGATGATGCCAAGTTTAATGACTATGTGTGTATGCTTGTTTGTGATTAGTTTTTCCTTTTTGCTCTTAAAAAATCCAAAATAGTAAGCTCTCACAGAGAAGGGGAAAAAACTGTTCATCAAACCAACAACATTAAGTTTTAATGTACGGTTCACGTTTCATGTCAAACAGTTTGCTAAGTTGAGTGACTTGGGAATGAATGATTTACTTTTGATGACGCTAACGAAGAAATAGTCGCAATAACACAACACAAGCCCTGGCACCCAAGAAAATATGTACCTATCTTATAACATTGTAAACCTTCATAACGTAACATTATAATGCACATAATATATTTCATATTATGATAAATAGTTTTGTACAAGTTCATTGTATAATAATTGCATTTTACATTTAAATAATGTACTGTACCACAACATTTGTACTACACCACCACACCACACGAACTACTCCAAATTGTAATTTGTACAATAAACTGCGTCGAGAAATACATTTTATTAAATGTGAGACAAAATGTTTTTAAGAGCTTTTTTACATGCTAATTAAATTAGTGGTTAGGACCAGTGGGAACTATTTGTTGGAAGACATTTTGCTCTCAAAAAAACCACAAAATGTCAAATGGCATTGCTTGCATTGCATTGTTTATATTTATTTTTTTGTCATTCCTTTGCTTTTATGATAAGGGACTACAAATAATTGAATTAGCCCATCATCATAGCCATAGTCATTGTCAACATACAGTACATTATAGTCATTACGGTGCATACATACCAATCAGATAATCTCTCAAATGAACTTATCTTTGGAGTGAGGACATATATCATGGTACTCTGCTTTTTAAGTCCCCATGTATTGCATAGTGTGTCATTAACAGAATAACCTTTCGATTTGATAATGGCATTTTATTGTTTAAGGTAAGGTAATATAATTTATGTAACTGTAACGGCTTATAATTATGTATATGAGCTGGCTGATATGATAAGAGTAAACGTGTGGAAAAAAATGGACTGTCTTAATCGCTTCCGTTTTATCAATACTATATGAACCATTATACATTTTATCTTTAATGCCATGAACTAGCAGACTAACATTGTGCCCTTATCTTTAAATTATCAAAAATAAAATGTATTAACAATAAACATGAGAAGATCAACCATTTACCTACGAAAGGCAAACACGATTTTCCCAGCTTTATTTATTTTCATAGCGAGTCTAAATATAGGTATATATATGCATTGTTCTTGAGCAAAATACATTTAAAATACATAATATTATGCACATTTTGTAGTTTAAATCACAAATGGATAAATTTATTTAAATGCCTACTTAGATTTGTATTTTGAGCTCGTATTAAAAAATGAATTGATAAAAGGAGTAAGCACGGTAGTTAATGTGTATCCCATTTCATTGATGCATATGTAAGTGAAACCATTCGCATTGTTATTGTTTGCCATTTAATATGTACACACACACACGGATGGCCGAACCAAATCCTTACAATAAAAAAATGACTCCCTGAAAAGCAGTCTCACAACAAAGAGCAAATTAAGCGCAAAAAGTGGTATCTTGTATTTATCGTAAAAAAGCAATTACACAAAAGAGATATATATTCGATCACCCTACACATTAGGTAGGCAGACAATGTTAAAAAATCATCATAATAATAATTGTAATTATACCTGCCAGTTTAGAATTGCATACCTCCTCTACTATTATTACAGCTTTGGCACTGGAAAACCATTTTGCTTTTTAATGATCTAGAATCATCATTAAATATAACAACCCTAATTATTATCTCAAACTAATCATAACAGCAAATTATCGAGTTTTCTACAAAAATTTCGTGTTTGCTCCTTCACCACCACCACCACTGCCCGGAAGATACTTTGCATATTTTGATTCAAAACAAAGGAAAATGGTTGTTAAAGTGCATGCACCTCACTCAAGTCTACTCCCAAAATATACGCATATTCTCAGAAAGAAGCAAGGACATGACTATATACAAGTAAGGAAGCAAAATTACATGTCGTTAAAATGCATAGCTAATTTTATTATTATTGTGTACAGAGGTAAAATATCAGATGCGTACTATACATACCCAATAGGATCAACCAATATTTGCATAATCTGAAAAAATGGAGGGATGTAGGAACCATCACTACACAGCACTTAATTTCATAATGTCCCAAAAAATCACTTTGCTATATTTGCCAGTACCCAGACAAGGTACAAAAAAATAAGCAGTTGTTTCTGCAATCTTTTATGTAGGTAATTTTAAATGTAATAATAATAATAATATATGTATGGTATGTTTTGTTTAAAAAGTTGTAATAAAAAAATGTTGTACTAGCTATTGCAAAGAATAAAGTAGATAATTTTACGTTGTTATTTTAAAAACCTACAGAGTTTACAAGTTTAAAGAGAATTAAAGATCCTTCAAACGATTATGATTACTATACTTGTGTGTAGTAGTAGTAGTAGTGGTAATAATAATGAGACGTATAAAAACTCATTGCACCCGTGTGCTTTATTTATTGCAAAAAAATATATTACAATTTGCAGGCAGACATCAGCAGACACCTAGGTATGCATGTGTGTAAAAAAATCCAAAAAGTTTGTAATAAAAATGATGTTCCAAGTACATAACTTTTGTTTAACTTGATATCTTGAACCTCCCTTTCACATGCCTGCCTGCCAGTGTGCCAACGTATTTCCTCTTTTTATCTTATGCACCACCATATACATCATCTTTCTTGCTCGTCCTCCTCTCACACAATAATAATTGCAAGTTTTGTAAGAAGCATCAAGCAATATTTTGCTACTCTTTGCCAACAAGATGAACCACCCGTTATGCTGTGAAATTACAATTATTTTCTGTTTCCGCCTCCTTTGAAAGCGCGCCTTTGGAACAGTTATTTTTTGAAAGATGATCCTGATAAAGATAATGGACAGCGCAACAATGATGATGATGGTGCTTGCTACTACATAACTATTAACCCACTGTGTGTTATTATGGTCCCTCTCAAAATTTTGCTAGGCTCTATTAACTCTGTATGTCGACTTAGGTATTGTATTCTGTTTTGTTGGTTTTATTAAGGGTTTATGGACCATACTATCGTTGCAAAAACTTAATAATGAATAACGGTTTAACGAAATAAAATATAATCAAGGAGCATTTGAAATTTTATGCTTAGAGAATTTGCATGAATTTACCTACCCGTGCGGAATTTGCAAAACTAAAATTTGATCATGGTATTTTATGTCACTCAACAGGATTGTTGACGCTTTAATCTCATGTTACCCCAAAAAGATATTGAATTGAACCTAGTATGCCACATACATACTCCTATCCTGCTTTTATTTTAATATTAGTCTAAATTCCTTATAAAAAACGAATAAATGAACTCTTTGACCTGGAATTTGACTTATGCCTACTGCTGAAACACCTAAAAGACTTGTTCAAGTATTTGTGCCGTGGGTAGTAAAGGCAAATGATTTCATGTTATATGACTTTCTGGGCTTGCCACATACATTCCAGCCAAAACACAACGCTCATCATGTATTCCCTTTTATAATGCAATGCGCACTATGACACTGCGCACTTATAGTTCCATTTTCAATTCGACATCATCACACAATTATTCTTATTGTCCAGTTTTACGACTCATATCAACATTATTCTGCGTAAATGCACACACATGGAAGTAATAAGGAAGCACTACTACTGCGACTACCGAAGTGCTCAAATACGATTTTTTAGGAACTCTTCTCACTTTATCTCTGTGATTTTGTTTTTGCACTTTGTGCACAGTTCAATCAAACAATACAAAAATCAATATTAGCAATATTAGCATGCATGCTTCCTTACGTACAACTAGAAAAATCCAAACAAAAAGTCAAAAATTGAAAATTCATTCATGATATTATCATGTTTCACGCTACAAGCAAAATATTCGTATTCCGTTTACATTTGTCAGCTAGTGGCAGCTCACCGTAAAAATGGCACAAAAAAAGTATTAAAATAGATAACAAAAATGGAATATCTGTATATCTCACGTAGGATTACACGAGTTTATCTCACCTCCTCCAAATGCTCTTATTTTGACACGTTTCTCATCGTTAACAATATTATTATTTTAACGAACCATTCAGTCGCAATCTTTTAAACAAAGCACATGGACGTAACAAGGACATATGTCTATTTACCCAATTTGATTCGATATGTGCATATTATGGATGTATGTGCAATCATCAATTCCTTTTTTTATACTTTTGTCTGTGCTCAAGAGTCTCACTTTTTAATCGCATGAAACATGGGCAGAGCGCATATTATGTAGCACACACAAAAAATCAAGAGGGTACTTCAAAAGACTCACACGTTCTAAAAATAGCAGCATTACATCTCCCTATACGAATTTGATAAAAAAGAGAGCTCTTTCCTGTGTAGAATAGATAAAGATGTGTATGATCAAAAAGATCATAAACCATTGAACGTCAACGGCTTTCTTTTGAATCGTTGATCTTTCTGATCTGCCTAAATTTTCTCTACTCCTCTCTCTCTTCTCTTGCCGGTTTATATTGTGATTGAAACAATCTCTGGCGGTGTAATAATAATCAGTTTGCAAGCGGTTTTTGCTCTGTTTACACAAATATTCTACCGGGACTCAAAGGCCACATGCGCAAAAAAATACAAGAGGAATCTCGTAGCGCAACTTGAGCGTATATATACATACATACCATGCTCATACTACTAACCAGGTAATAACAATTTTGCAAGATAACATCATCATCAAAGGAGGTTGAGCGTGAGTAGTTTTTAAAAAGTATTACAAGCAAACGCATTATTTTAAGATGAGAGTGCAGACATAACGCTAACAGCTTATTATTTTAGTAGACATCCCATGAGTAGTCGTTCATCATATTATTCGGAACATTTATGCATTTATTTATTATTACATTGCGGGGAGATCTTCTTTAATGATGCAATGCTATATTATATGATTATGATAAATTTTATTCCCGTAATAGGTGGTAATAAGCTTATATGTAAGTCTAAATATTCCGCATCCACAATCCACACCACTACTACTACTACACACATCAATTGTGTTGTTGATGGTCGGCGAAGAAAAAAAGGAGAAGGGAGAGGGCGCATAAGAAAAAAATTAGAATTATCTTAACTTCACCTCTCCTATTTTCTACGTATGTACATGTATAATGTTTTCAATTACGCGTAGCACATTAATAACGACAACCCTTCTCCAAGAGACCTCCTACCAACACTTCATCATAATATTATGACCTATACATTATAACGCGAATTCGCCGAGAGGAGCAAAGCAAAAGTCAACAAAAAAAGTAGGCATGAAGTAATAATATAATATGTGCATGGTGTATCATCATCATGGATGCTTGTATATACTGTATCAACTGAAAAGTAATACGCGACTGACTTTTTCCTACAGTTATTATAATAGCTCCACGAACGACTGACTGAATGGTGACTAGTGGCAAAGATGGGCTCGTTTACTGACCTACATACACAAAAATTAAGATTCATGGCTACCACCACCACACCACATCACTCGCACTGCCATTTACTTTTATCAAAAATTATTTTCATGTATGTAGTACTCAAGCTCTAACATTGGCGATCATCATCATCATCACAATGTAATATCCTCTCCTTTACTGTTGATGTTTTGTTTTTTACTACTTACATATAATCTGACACATAATTTTTGTAGCAATCCTCTCAATTCATAATGTATATGTAATCGGCAAAGTATTTTAATTGTCTATCTATCCAAACCAAAACATTTTTGTACGATGATGATGATGGATGTTGTGTTTGTGTTTATTTTATTTTATTTTATCTACCAATATCACATCACCACACCGATGCAAAACACCATAAAAAGTTACTTAATAATAAACGCATAAAATATGTACATACACAACTAGGTACTTGTATATGCATGCATATTAATGATTCAGCAACAACTTTTCCGGTCAGACAAGAACGTATACTAATATCAAAAAAACACGACTCAAATTTATTTGTATTCAAGACACAAAGTCCATTTGGCTAATCTTAGTAAAACAGATGCAGATGGCAAAAAAAACAAGTGTGGTGGTGGTGGTAATGATGAAAAGACATATTTATATATTAAATGCGCAGCACTTATCCGAGTTTTACATATGGTTGGAAATGGAAATGCATAATACTTCATATATAGCATACTTGTTAATATATATAATGTAAATGAATTCAATTTACTGCGACTGTGATTTATTTGCTTTTTCTTCTAATCTAGCCCAAAAAGGTGTGACACTGACATGAGAGATGTTCTACAAAAAAAATTGTGAAAAATCCCAGTTTTTGTAGAATATAAAAACATGCTAAATGCTATTATAGATGTGTGTGGTGGCATGCTTATGCATTATGCATACCTGGTCAAGAAGAAGAAGTGCAAATCAAGTTCACTTTGTTCTAATTGCGGTTTGACACGTAAAAAAATATTTCTCTTGGGAGGCGAAAAGGGAAAAAAGACAAAAGTATGTGTAAAGCTTGTATGCGATTTTACGCTATTGATTATAATTATAAATCGTGAGTTGCATTGGCATATTTAGGAGAATTAAAAAACTGATTAGGTACATACATACTACATAATAAATTATGTGACAATGAGTCTTCTCTGCTGCTGCCGATACATATATGTACGATATAAAATATATAGGTATGCAAATGATAGACAGATTTAGATTCAGTCAGATACAAGAGTAGAGAAGGATGAATAGATAATAAAATTTATAGCAAGCATGAAAATTAATTTTGGCTCAGCGATTGCATGCATGACTATCAATTTACTAATTTCACTTCCATCGTGGAAAAGAC
>JAHZNC010001890.1:0-25702 GCA_027744095.1 Zhuqinia jingwanae | reverse complement strand
GGAATATACAATATTAATAGCATCCTTCTTCATCTCTCCTATCCCATCAACAATATATGCATACGCCAACTCAAGGATTATTTTACGATTATGATCGATGATGAAACTTTTCAATACCATATTATTTTTTTAAACTATTTATACTCACGTTAGAAATATGGATTTCAGCTCGAGTTTTCCAAATAAAAAAAATTTAATTGCATTTGGGGGCTACCTACGATCCTTTAAAAAATTCAAATGTAACAATGTAATTAGTAATTATTATCTGTCTGCACATTTAATTATAATACCTTCACTTCGAAAAACAGCTTCTTTCTAATTAACACCAAATAATCTCACGATTTTCTTTCTTGCTGTCAATCTAAATAAATTGTTGAAAACGATAATTGATGTAATATGTAAAACGAACTCTTTTTCACAGCAGACGATCCACATACCTTTAAAAAATGCACTCTGTGTGTAAATCTATGTAATTCCATACGCTTCTGCTGTGATGCTGGTAGACAGACATAAATTGGCTTATTATTCTTCTTGATCTCCATTATCGCCATTACCGCCACGGCGGCGGACTGCAGATGCCTACATTATATTATTTCTTTATCATGACATGACCATGACTGGGAAGAAGAGAATAAGAGATAAAAGAGTGAGTTCATCCGCGAATACAAAAGCAAGAATTAAAAACGAGATTGACCGGTCATCAGAATCTGAGAGTGATCAGCATGATCGAATTCTTAATCATCATCGACTCTCCATCCATTCTTCCATCCATTTTTATATTTACCAGTTTCTTTTTACACCACACAGACACATCATACACAACCGTGACTTTGCCACTCCAATTCCAATAAACCAATCTATAAATCCAATGCAATCCAATATGCGACTGTTGTTGTTATTAGTACCATATTACAATTTTAATAATTCTTCTGATCTGCTAAACTGATTCTTTGGCTTCTTATTAAACATTTATGCAGCCACATCAAATTTCTTGTTATTGTTGTTGCTCTTACTTGCTGTTATTGCACAAAGCCATTTAACCTTGACTAGCAATTATTATCTCGTCTTTACGACAAAAGGACCGATTGCATTTGTCGGCCCATGCATGTCAATTAAAATTGTATGTTGTTATTACACCAGCATTAATATTATTAATGCAAGCAGACTATCCATCAGAAGAGAGAGAGTGTAAAAAAGGAGCTAAGTGGAGTTCACCAGAAACTCTTCAAGTTTTCAACCGGATTGTGATTGATATAGTTCAGCCTTCCAATATGTACTACGCAAGGCAAGCTACCAAAAATGAATAAAGAGTTCATGAAACATGCATGCACATGTACACCATCAACATTCCTTCTCATTTTTTACTAGGGTTGGTCGTGCTTGCTCTTATCAATCATACACAACAACACATTTCGTCATGATGAGTTTTCTTGAGAGCTACAAAAAAAAACTAAAACAAAAAAGAAGTAATCCAGTGAAGATGAACGGATACTCCTTAGTAGGTTTCCTCTTCTCTCACACAGTTTGTGTGGGCTAAAAGCAAGGGAGCGCAGCAGCAAAAAAAAGAGGACTTTTTGTGATAAAAATTTCATACTACTTTACACCACCGAATCAGCATTGTCTTGGCCTGACTTCTTCTTGACGAAAAAACGTGCTTGGATTTGTGGAGCACCAATACATCAGAATTTTTGTCCAATTTTCTCATCTTCTCAAAACTACCGGAATCCTCTTTTATCATCCTCCACCACGACCACAAACCACTCAGTTATGTACGTATATTTATAGGTACATCGTAAACGGTGGTGGAGGAAGATAGTTCAGCAAACCACCCATTTTTGCCCAGACCTTAGCACTACTTACTCAATAATACCCATTACTACTACGCTCTTGTGGTGTCCTGTCCACCAAAGTTTAAGAGATGGCATATGGGAGATAATGTAATATAAATATATATATTTTTAACGAAACTACTTACTAGTCACCAGTCTGGTACTCTTCCAAGAGAAAAAAAGTCAAGTGAAGAATAATAAGAGATTCCTGGTCTGATCTGATCTGATCATCTCAAGAACGTCAAGTGAAAAAGCTAATGTAAAAACAAATACACTGTACAGCCGCTACTACAACAAAACTACGTACAACAACAACAACAACATTAACAACAACCGCACCGGCAGTAAAAAAAGTCCTTTTTTAATAATTCTCCACATGTCCTGCCATCAATGAACTATGCGGCAAAAAAAATAAAATTCTATTCTAGTTTTTTCAGAAGGATCTTGGTTCTCTGAACTGAACTTTTGTGATCTGACTGATGAGATGACGGATTGACGTAAACAGCAAAAATGCCGTTGAATTCTAATAATCTCAATCCTGCTAATGCATTTTTGCGTTCGCAAGTTTGCGGTAGCAGTAGAAGAAAAAAGGGCAATAATAATATATATTATGCTTCTATCAGAGGGTGACCACCACATCTGACAAACAAATCGTGCAAAACAAGCTTGACAAACGATGGGTATGGTGAAAAAAACCGGGAATGTAGTGATAAAAGTGAGCAATACCACAAAACAAACAAATTGCATGATGCCAATTAAGGCAATTATCAGTAACGGCCATCTCTTTCCCGTCTTTGTAGAATATCTTGGCGCGTCAAGTTGTAAGGTCAATTTCCAATTGAACAATTCTCAATATGCATGGGATCATGAATATTATTGCCTTCATACTCTTGGTAGAAGGTGTATTGTACCGCTAGCTTCTTGACAGAATATAACAGAATATTTTTGACATATTGTCATTCCTCTTGTCAACAACCTTTTTTTTCTTCTTTTTTAATTAAACTTTTTAGTTTGTGTTTGAAATAATTGCGTTTGCTGGTAAAAAAGAGAATCTGGTCACGCAATTTTGAAATTAAAAAAAATTGTGTCACTAACCACCAATGTCAATTATATTCGCTTTTCCTAATACTCCAACAACAAATGGTGTAATTTTCCTTTTATAGTCCAAAATTTTGGCGTAGTGATTATTTTATGAACATGAACATATACCTAATCGTTTTTAATAATAATTGCCTTATATTGTCAAATCCTTACTTTTTACCTTGTCGGAAAATTGTAAATGCGTAAATAATTGGATGCCCATATACCATCCTTAAATATGCGTGTCTAGTCCTTAAATCCAATAATCGTCCTTTTACTTGTTGGATGGTAAATTTATATGATGACGATGTTCAAACGCTTTGGTTGGACATACGCACAGCATGCGGTCATGCAAATATTAGGACACTGATTTATAAAATTTTCAATGCATGTCAGTCAATGAGACGGTTTAAAGCAAAACAACAGCTTTCAGCATTTTTACGCAAAAACAGACCAAACTTTCTTCCCACAGGAATACGATGGAAAGGAAAATGATGAAAGAATATTTTTTTAATATATATCGCTAATATAAAATTTATGCACAACATTTTTAAAGAAGCGAAGAAATTTTTTATGGCCTTTAAAATATTTACACGTCCACAAAAGGAATCTCACGTTCCGTTCTAACTTGCTTGAAATAGATATTATGTAAATTTGCCATGTACCTATGTATTATGTATAGAGATGCCATATTATTATGTATGATGCGTGATAAAAAAAATTTAATTCACAATCAGTGAGTAAATATATGGCATAAGTGATTGTGGAGATGTAAGTGATATGTCATAATAACAACAAGATATTATTTCTATTATGAAGATGACGATGATTGACGATGGAATGCAAATTG
Organism: Zhuqinia jingwanae; assembly: GCA_027744095.1. Taxonomy (NCBI): domain Eukaryota; kingdom Metazoa; phylum Arthropoda; class Collembola; order Entomobryomorpha; family Paronellidae; genus Zhuqinia; species Zhuqinia jingwanae. The sequence continues at coordinate 21,943 of JAHZNC010001890.1, read as the reverse complement.
ATATAGTGGACGTTGATGAGTTATAAAATACATAAAAAATATTGATAAATCTTGAAATATATGGGCATTCAGAATTATTCATTAGAAAATTGGTTTGAGAAATTTGCATCATGAAAAGCAATATGCATTTCAAGCATGTAGGCCAGTGTGTATTAAATTCTAAACTGCAAATATATAAGATAAGATATATAAGATCGCATGAATATGAAAGTACGTGTGACTTGATGTAACGTACAAAATATGCGTAGGTAGATATGATGTTTTCAGAGATTGTTTTAAAAATGTTTAAAAAACAATAGACCATTACAATTTCATAAAAAAAATGCATGCAAATGCATTTATTTCCATTTGGTTCAAACATGCAACTCTTGTGTTCTTTTTAATTTACAAAAAAGTAAAAGCAGAAAGCAGAGTTGTGGTACATATTTCAATGACAAAAATAAACTATGATAATAAAAAAAACAATGATGTGAAAATATGTCCAATTGCGCTAATTTTTGTTACCTGTTGTATGTAAGCCCACATATTGTAGCATACCTATAGGTGTATAATTGTACGTATAACCCTGCAAGATATAAAAGTGTGTACATAATAATTGTTATTAAGTTTGATAAGATAAAAACGAAGGCAAGCAACGGCAAACTGTAGTCCAATGAAAAAGAGATAGCATCAAAATGCCATCGCCATCATGGATTATATGGATGAATAGATGCAACAGTGGACTCCTAGATTCTAGTCTAGACAAGGCAAAAAGACAGCTAGCACTTGTTTTAGCGCAATTGAACAACACCAATATTTCTGCCCTCTTTTTGGAGACTGAATAATGTAGAACGCAATATTATTATTGGCATTTTATGTTAATTCTCTATAAGAGAATAGTTGTTAAAAAATGATAAAATATGAGACATAATAAACAAACAAGAACAGGCATCAGGTAACATCAGGTCAATAACTAATCAGTATAATCAGAGTCTCCTTTCAAATTTTTTTGCACAGCAGGACATAATATATTGCCAGCTGAATAATAATAAATAAAGTTAGCTTTCTACAAGTTCAGATCTAGGCAATCGTAATAAATCTGTTAATTTGTAGCGCGTCGTAGACAGTATGTATACATATTATTATCAAATTTACAGCAACAACAAAATAAACTCTAGTCAAAGTCACAAAAAAAATTGTTACAGGCAAGCAAGTTGTTTTTTTGTGTAGTGGAGCATGCTCTACAAAATGTGAAAAAATCAAAACAGAACAAAAAAATACAAAGTGTTAAATTATTGTACCCTGTAAAAAAATATAAAGTTAATTTAATTTAATGAATTTCAACATATTATTCAAATTAAATTGTATATTATTGTGCATATGGTAGAATCAGAATGCAAATAATTCTTAGCAATTAAATTTAATTGATTAATATATATTTTTTATCATGTCGTGTCATTGAAATAATATCCTTACATTATGTAGAGTTGTAGCCAAAAAAGATTAAGCAAAAGCATTTTTTTTTATAAAATATAAAATTACATATTATTTTTTATCCAACCTATTTAGATCACAGACAATGCTAAAGATACAAAAATAGATTTTGTCAATGACATTTCTTTCCTTTTTGACATCATAATAAATTGATCGGAAGACGACGACAAAAACACTCCAAAAATAAATCTTCCAAAATTACCCTGACAAGAGTGACAAGGCAAAAAAAAGTATGTAAAAACGTATTCAGCAACAAAATTCACATCACATCATAAAAATTGTTTTGTATTGTTTAAACATTATGAAAAAAAAATACATCGTCAGCACCTTACCTTAATTGATTTGATTAGGTTACCCCATCAAGTACACATAAAAAAATATTCTTGACTTTGCAATAAATTTACCATAAAAGCTACAAAAAAAATTTGTTGTACTACACGCCACAGTGCAATTTAATAATGGTGCTCGTTATCGGTGCATTATTGCAATTCACAAAAATTATTCAAGGTCAGAGGTTGGAAGAGATAAACATCGTAAAAGCTATAAATATATCATGTACTAAAATGTCTACACATGTCTACTACACTTACAATACAATAATTTTTACACACACACAAAAATCCTTGTTCCGTCGCGTCAAGCCTTCCTTGATACTTGATATTGAATTCATGCATGATTGCAGGTGAAAAACCATTAAATTTTTGTGCACGATAATAAACAAAAACTTGGCTCTATTGATTACGGATTGATATACAATCAATATATTTATATGTATTTACATATACATTTATGTATGTATAATCGACACATTCCCAAATAAAAATCACTATCTTTAGGCAAAATTTGATAATTTAATTTGATTACACTGCACCTTGCATCGCCCAAAGTAAATCAGATTAAAAAAGTTTTATTATTTTTTTCCCCTGTTTTTTTCTTTCTTTTTGCATGCATTTTAAAATGCACCCTGAAGCAACATAAATTGGTTTGGTCTGTGGTCCGTGAGGTGGGAGGTTTTGTTGTTTGTGTGTGGTTTGAAGTTTTTGAACTACTAAAACATATATTATCTTTCTTTCATGGCAGTGTTGGTCGTGGTGGTGTCAGACAAACACATATACATAATAACAGTACATGAGGGTGGCCTTTCAAGGATATTATTATTATTATTATTTATATTCATATTGAAATTCTTGAAAGTCATAAAATAATCCGCTGTGTACTATACAAAAATACTACAAGCAATGATAGATAATAAGATATTGGTATACAATCTCACAGAATAAAGCGTTACCCCCACTCTCTTCATCTTCACCACCATGTCAGTCAGTCAGTCAATCAGTAGAGGAGAGGTGATTCATTAGCGTTGATGATGAACTTTTATGACGTGACGATGGATGATGTTGCTTTGAAGGGAAAAAATGATGATTTTGATGTATTTTATGTTGCGTTGTTGTGCATTATTGCAATGACTTCATGTTGCATTTTTTTTATCCTGTTGAAGATGGTCGAGACGTGAGTGACAGTGACTGTTTCATATGTAATAATATGAAAGGACGCTGGTGAGGAGGATGATGTTGATGACTGATGAGATGACTTCCAACTTTTTTTTATATACTAAAGATCAGGGTAAGAGGTTATTACTCGTTGTAGCTCACGGCAAAATAAGTTCCACTCTAGTGTAGTTTTTTCTTATCTAAAATCTACATAGAAAGCTGCATCATATGACTAGGTTAACAGTATTAACATATCAATCAGAGGAATAATTAAATCAAATCAGTCATTTTCGCTTATTTGAGATTTCACTTTAGAATTTACGTCACATAAGAAATGCCTATGCAGGTTGACTTTGGTAGGGTTATGTACAAAAATGCGTACATTCAAACATATAAAAATGATGACTTTTGACTTTATGCATAAATTGGGTAGCTCTTAGTTTAAAAAAAATTATTCATATGAATATTTACCCATACATATATTCAACTAAAGATGTGCGGTATTCATGATTATATGATTATGATTAGAAATGTTAAAGAGTGAGTGTGACTCAGATTCGATTAATCTGGTATGTGTATATGTACAAACACAATCATTGTGCATGTACACATTCTCTGTTTTTTTTTGGTAGTTTAGTTCATTCACAATACAATTCCCCAGGCAAAATACGTCAATTCGATTGTCAATTTGCACGGTAACGTAATAAATGACTTAATATTCATACAAAGTTGGAAGAGTAAGAATAGGTATGTACACTAACACCATCACCAATGTACTACGCACAAATGTGCAAATTTTATGTACAAATCAAAAGGGGAGAGTTGAGATGGGTAGTTAATGATAGAAATCAGACATTGAACATATATTGTGGAAAATCCGAACAATAATAATTACATTAATACGCCGCATAGTCACATCATATGAAGAAAAAAACTAATTTTTGCAAAATGTACAGAAATAAATGCATATAAATCATAACTATTTTTTTGGTCTTTGGTTTTGTGGACAACAATAATACATGCAATGTGTGTGTGTACAATTATATCCGTCAGTTCCTAATACTCTCGCTAAAAAAAAAGTTCGGAAGGGTCAAAATCCTAATTTTCCGGCTCATCAACCAGCATCACATTATCATACCACACAAAACCAGACCGCAATGCGTATCTAGTATCACCGTATTATGATGAAGATGAGCACGTCAAAAGTCAAAGGCGCAACTACAAAAAGAGTGATGGTGGTAACGTGGACGGTCACTCACTCTATTTTACTAAAAGATTAACAAACTGTGTGTGTGTGTGTGTCTGTTGAACTAAGTTCATCCGTCCATCCACATTCAAATCCAACACCCCACTATAAATTGTCCTAATCAAGTAATAACCATTTCTAATAATTACAGTAATAATCATATAATCAAATAAACAAAGTTGTTTGAAATTGGACTGTCATTGTATATTATTATTACGCTTGCGTGTTCCCTTCTTTTGCGGTTTGCACTCATAAACACATAATTCATAATAACTAACTACTTCTGGTATTTTGCTAATTTAAAATACAATAGGAGCACGTTCAACACAAACATTGTGTGAATTTATTTTGTGGAGGCGTGTGTGTGGTATGTATAATGCATAATGTGGTTGGCATTTAGCAGACATGAGTTTATTGTAGACAAGAGCAAGATTTGTTTTTTTTATTTCAAGAGAGTTTACTCATCATCATTGTGATCATCGTTCTGTTGCTTATCTCATTAAATTACCACGAGCGAATGATAATTCCAATGAAAAATACATAACACATACTTTTATTAAAAGAACATCCGAGCAGAGGATGACTTTTACTGGTTCACTAAACAATGCAAATGCCAAGAAAGTATGTAACTTTCATATCTCTGAAAAAAGCCGCACCTTTCTGTAAGCCATGTTACATCTTTTGTATTAGAAGCAAGGCTAAAACGCATGCATGATTCAAAACTCAAAACTGATTTAAATATTATTTATGAATGCACCTGCATAGGTATATCTATCTATTTTGCTATTTGGACTGCAGTTTTTATTATAATTTTTAAAAGACGATAGGATACTACCAACCAACTGCAAACTTCACCACCACCAACATCATCAAAAGAGATGAGATATCACCAACATTTTAAAATCACAAGGTTACGTTGAAAGGGTTGCAGCGGCAGCAGCAGCAGTAAAATTATTATAATAATCAGAATGTTCTGATAATTTATGTTTCTCACTGAAGGCGATACCAGGATAAATCCTCTCCTGAAGAATGCAACGCGGTGGGAGGCTTTCCATTCAGATGCCTGCATTTACATACACACAATGACACTAGCCAGTTTGGTCTAGCATTTTAATCTTTATAATCTTTGTCTGCCGACATGCAACATGAGTATCGTAAAAGTGCGTGCCTTTGAGTATGTTGTAAAATATTGAGCTGCAGTTCTCTCATGTCGAGTTTTAACTTTTCCCTTTCTTCCACCAACATGTCCTGATCTCTCTTTCAATACATTTTCAAATTAATTATAATTAAACAAAGCATGTGTTAATTTCAAGATTTCTAAACATAATGCATATTATGCCAGGTGTAATATTACTACTACAATTAGTAGCAATGAGTCAATGCATTTACAGGAAGGCGAAGTAATTATTATTATATTATGGAACTTTATTTCTTAATTATTAATGTAATTAATTTTGCCTACGACGGTTTTTAAAAGGTTTATGGAATGCTGACTAAATATTATTATGAAGCTCTTCTAAAATAAAACATACACACATACAAACAAGCGCCCGAGATAAAGTCGGGCGTGTGTGTAGGAAATTTTTTTTTATCGCACACTTAACTTGTTTTTCTCCCATTCAGCAGTGAGTCAGGAAAAGAGTTAAATTACTTGAGTATTTTTATTTTTATTATTTGAGTACCTGCGCACTTTAAACCTTTTTAGTGATATGCAATATATTATGCATTAGCATTATTGGTCATTTGGTGGCGGTAGTGGAGGTACTACACTTGTTTAGATAATGATCATGACGGTGCGTGAAGGGAGGAGGTTCCATTAAATAAATAAAACATATCACTCGCTTTTTGCCATGAATAATTCATCTGCCATGGTCAATGCTAATATCTCTCTAGAGAGGTACTACTATACACATGTTATTCACTCACAACAGTCAAGTCAGCCAGAAAAAAAGAGGAAGATGAACAAGAGACTATGTATGTGACTCTACTACTCTGCTTGCTGATCTGATGAGATGATGTGAATGCTAAAATAATAATAAATTGTTGATGAGTTGGGTATGAAAAAAAATACAAGAAGTTTTAAAATCCTGACATGTCTTGTGAAGATTGATTGTAAAGAGGTATTGGCTATTGACTTGACTTCTGTCTTGTATTTTGTGTGGCTATCACAAACGCTCTCGCATCATCTCAAGCAGAAAATTCTTGATTGATGAATACGTAAGCAAGAAAAGCACCCAACATCAAACAAACACGGAAAAACATAGATACCTATATACTTAAATAGAAAATTCCAAATCAAAAACTTATCATCATCATCCAAGTAAACTTGACCCTTGACCTCTGTTGGTCAATCCAAATTATCATAATATGTTAATTCATTCTCAACAACTCCACACATTTATTTTGAAGCGTTCAAAACTTCAGAAAATAAAAATTTTCACGATTAGTTGTGCCGAATATCTCACGAAATCAAAAGGAAGCTCTGTACACAGCATGCCGTAAATAATTTTCAATGACACACAATGGAACATGCAAAAGAAATATATATGCCATGCCTCTCGCGAGGAGGGCCTGCGGAAACAAAGATATTCAACGCATATTTTGATATGGCTACACATGGTATGGTGGCTCAGAATTACAAGACGTGTGTGATTTTATGATGATGATGATGATGATGATTATGATGATTATATCTGAAACAATCCATGCGAAAAAATTTATGAAGATTTGTGTGTGACGACCATTTTATCAATACATCATTATCGTCAACAGCAAACTGTTTGATAATCATCATCATCATCATCGTTCATGATATGGTTATAAAGCTTATTAATCCTTCAACTTCAAAATATTCATGATTTCAACTACTTCACACAATCACCAGCTCTACGCATACATCTTTAACGTTTTTTACTTGATTTTTTTTGTTTAAATCAATCAAGTTGTTGCTTCTTGTTTAGTAAAAAAAAATACTGAAAAGGGACCCATTCATTTAAAATATATACATATAATGACTTTACGCATTGTTTCTCAATTATCAATTGTACTAACGCGCTAATCCGCCTAGTATCTTTAATCTTATAATCTTTGTATCCCTATTAAAATGGATCTCTGTAACAAAGTTGTGTTTGAGAGAAGATGATCGAATGATCATTATAACAGCGTAATAATATTTAATACCATCATCTCCTAATCTCTTTTATGCCATCCACCAACACCACCCTTTCATTCATCCTGTTTATTTCCACACACAGTCAATTGACGCTTGGCATATTAATCAGGAAATTAAATCAATGTGCGTTTGTGTTTAAACCACGTTTTCGTTCATCATCATCATCGTTGAGAATTCCTCGACATTCAACATATGTCTATATGACGTGCATTTGTGATGATGATGTTGATGAAATTTCAAATACACAAGAAGTATATAATAACTGGTGTTATTCAACAGACTGAGTTTTTATGATTACGGCTGGTAGTTATGTATGCATGAACGGCTTTGATGGATGAGGATTAAATTGCGTGACCTGGCTGCTACTGTGACACAGAGGCAGTTTCAGAATCATAAATTATTTCCCCTATAAAATAAGTCAAAATATTGTAGGAATGCATATTATATATGTTGTATGCAGGTTTGTATGAAAGATGCGTACAGTATTTATAGTTGACATAAAACTTTTGAGCAGAGAGAACTAGAGAACCAAATTAACTATACAGTGCAAAGTGCAAAATGTCATCGCATATCGTCTCTCTCTCTCTCTCTCTCTCTCTTGTTTCACTACTGCCTACGTATATTTTTCTTTTATATACTTGAGCGGGTGACATTTTGTAAACACGATGATGTGTTTAATGATACGAGGGGACGTGCTGTATGTAAAAATGAGCAATCATTGTCTCAAGCCCATTTATACCCACCACCTCCACTCAGCCATCACCTTAGTCATGCGTATTTTCTGCTGCTGTCATGTAATATGATGAGATGGCGTAGGATCTTATTACTACAACCATGCCATTTTATGATGAGTTCTATTGTTATTGTCACACATTTGTGTTTTAGTACGCGCAGTAATGAGCAAAACGCACATTCCACGTTCCTTTTTATCAGTTGAGAAATCTTGCAAATTCCAAAGTCTCTTCAACAAGTATACGCGTGTACATATAATTGTCAAAACAGTAGAAAGTAAATGATCGTTTCGGAGACAGAAAGAAGATGCCTGCTTATGACATGACTATTTTACTTGAACAACAGGCTATACTAATTCTAAGATTCACAAATTCGCCATCAACAAATGTGCACACATTTTCTATCTTAAACGTGTAAAATTAGCTTTTAGAAATCTTTAGTGGCCTATATTGGCACTGTATCAATATTCCACACATATCATGATGCTGCCTGATCTACAACTCCACAGATATAAGTATATACCTATATTTTGACAAAAGTAAATTGTTTTTGAACATTGAGCACTACTGCTTGTGTATTATCAATATGGAAAAGTAATCTGTTATTTTTTATCTTGTGAAGATGACATACATAATTATGTGAGAACAACGATTTTAAATTACTTTTTCAAAAAAAAAGACTACTCTTCTAAAGTGCTTTATGTTTTGAAAAAAAGTTATGAACGCAACAAATAAATCTGGAAGACAACGTGTGTATTGAAATTTAATGTGCTGCTTTGGTGGTGGTACACTTTACTTTACAATTACAGCTGCTACATCGCTAATGTAAAACCAATTTTTTTACCCAATAATTTTACATAACACCCAAAAAGCATATGCTGCCAACAACATCACCACCACCACCCAATGCAAAACTAAACATAGTTACATTTTACGAAAAACCTACATAAAACTATGTCTGCAATGTAATATTATATATCATCCGCGATTTTTTTTACTACTTTTTGCTTGCTTGCGCACTCTGGCAAAAAGGGTTGTGGGTGGGTGGCACCCAATTACCTCTTTAAAAAAACAGATGACATTCTTGTGAGAGCGCCTTGCCTTCTTTGTATTAGCCTACCGTGTTTATTTGCATAATTTGCATTCTTTTCTTTCAGAGGTTTTATTCTATGACGCCTTCTGCTACCTGTCGTCACGAGGTACATTTATTTAACCTTCTTTATTCACCACACGACAATCAGGTAAGAATACAATTTGTGCATATGTGTGGCTTTTATATGACCATACTAAAAAAACAAAAAAAATTGCCACCTCTTGTCTACTGGATTTGTTTATTCTCACCAGAGAGCCACTTCTTAAATGGCCACAAGAGAAGAAAAAGCAGCCAAACACTATTTCGTTATATATATTTTTTCTCTCTTGGTCTTATTTGAATTGCTCGCATGAAGCTAGCAACCAGAAATGAAAAAACCAAAAGCATGATATAAAAAAATGAAGGTAACATTTTGTAAACCTTAAAAGTTTCTTCTTGTTGTATGTGAAGCAATAATAATGTTTGCAAAATGCATATAGCATTTTTTTTGGCTGGATAGGAACAAGCGCTTTATTAACCGTAATGGGACTAAACAAGCCATTCTAAACAACCGAATGTAATTCAAAGAGCTATTCGGGATTCTGCTCATTGCCCAAAAATAAAATTGCTCCTCGTCAGGAATGGGCAATTGGATGAAACTCTGAAGGGAATAATATAAGTGTATGCGAGAAGGGAGCAAAGGGGTAGAGGGAGAAAATGAGCTTTTGGGCTGGTCCTTTACTTTTAACCCTTGCCGATCATTTCAAGAGATATTTACACACACACACGCGGTCAGAGAGAAGCCAGGTTTTCCTCTGCTCTGCTGGTTGTTAAATGTCCATGGCTTCTTATTTTTATTGCTTATGTGTAGAGCAGAGGGACCAAAGTGAGTTTTGTGGCTACCACAAAAAAACAAAACGGAACGAATGCAAAGTAATATTGTAACTCATCTTCCCATCTCATCGTCATCAAGAAAGGACGACGAAGAAGCGCTATATTCATTCATTCATTCACTCTAAAAAAACCTGAGATTATGAGAAAGACAGCAAACATACCAGTAGCAAAATTCTCTTCGTGTTCACGCTGCTTTTGTTTGTCATTTTCTTCTTGGTTCTTGGACATGAACATGGACATTTTGACTTGACTTTGAGAGCTGAGCACGTAAATACGGTATAATTCTGTCACGAACCAAAAAGCAATAAGAAGGAGCAAATAAAACATTGTTTTGAATGTCTGTTTTGCATTTCCTCTTTTATAGCATCATATTATGTTACTCCACATCTCTTCCATATACCCTACAAAGTCAACCAACCAGGTAAACCAAAATTCCGGTTCTTCATCTGCTGAAATGTTAATACTGATGTTATTACTTACAATATATACTCTCTTGGCATACATATTATAGACAAGTGAAATAGTACAATTGTTCTGATTTGTGATTATATAGCTTTCTTAAGGGCTTTTCAAATGTTGAACCGTACGTGCATAAATAAATCTATAAGGTTTTTTAATGTTTACTATTATTACATGTTCTACATACGCTTTCGCATAATTTTCCTATAATGCAAAACTGGAAATGTTTTATATATATATTTTTTTAGAAGGAATGATTTATGATGATAATAATGTATTACCTCTTTTACTTTTAACACAACTAATTTTCTTTATCTTTTAAAAGGAAAATTTTCACGCAAAATGGAAGTCTCTCCGTGAGGCCAGGTGGTGCTCGAATTCTATCACTGTGTGGATAAATCCCACAAGGATGAATATGAGGGAAATATCGTAAGTAAAAAGAGAGTCCTGCTGGTATTTACCAGTTTAGAATATCTCAAATGAAGACGCACTGTGACCGAGGCTGATGCTGTGGTACTCGACTAAAAAGATATATGCATGACGATGGTCGATTTTGTATTCCATTCAAGCACTCAAATCAAATCATAATATCACTGCGCCTTCAGCAATCCTTTCCCCCCAATAATTGTCATAATTGAGTGCAAACTGCAAGTTTGGCAATAATAACAGGGCACAGAGAAGGACACACCAATACCACCAACAAGTTATAATCATGTACATTTTTTTTGTATACAGGTGGTAGTAGGGAAAGTTTGCTTTACTTTCTATATTATGCTTCCTTGCTTCCCAACCTTTTTGGCAATGTTTTTGTTGTTTTGTTTCCTCTCCTGCTGCTGGTATGTATGCATGCGATGGTGTTGAAACGGATGTTATGTGTCTTGTACATCAAGATAGTTTGATAGAACACCAGCATCCTCTCTTTGAATTAAATTTGTACTTTATATACAATATTTCTAGGGTATACAATCATTTTTCTTATGTACAATTTAAAAAGCAATTTTGTAAACTATCAAATTGATTATTATTATTATTATTATTGTTTTTGTATAAAATTCTTTCTATTTACTTTTTAAAACGTATTAACTCTCTTATAATTTGACAAGAACAATTACTTTATTGCATATATTTGCTATACTGACTTGAATAATTTAATTTATCCGATCCGTTACGCTAAGGATATGTATGTATAATAATGAGTATCTTTGCTATGTATTGCTATTGCTTTTGTTGTAACGTTACAACCGCTCATTAAACTCATCGTTCAGCTGAAACAATCCCAATATCAATCTACAATTTACCCTTTTATCAAAACCAACTATCTCCATTGGATATGTGTGTTGTTGTGCTTGCACGTATAATCGTATACTAAACTATCATCATCATTATCATAGCTCACGGAACCGTACTCAATAGCCAATAACGTTAAATAGTAATATAATACTGAATACACCTTATGGCTTCCTTATTGATTGTATCGGAATAATAATGTAAAACAAGAAGTAGTCATCATGAGATCACGATCATTGAATCATGCAAATTTGTAGGTAAAACGGTTACCCACAAACCCAACTAGTAAGGGAAAAATATCTAATTTTCTTCGGCACAATCATACAAAACAACATACATAATACATAGATACCATTTTTATTCCATCCAATATCTGTAAAAGTTACGTTTATTGCCGATATTTGTTTTTATTTTATGTAAATAATAGTAGTAATTTGTTTAACAAAATGAATGAGATTTAAATTTTGTACGTTATGCATTACGCTTAAGCAGTATGTTTGCCACACGACAGCAGAAAAAAAATTACCTCGCTCACTGTTTGTTTGTTTATTTAATGGAAAGGGTAACGAGATCAACCTGTATTAGGATTGCGATGATGATTTCATCTTATTCTTTGTGAAAAATTGAGCAAAAAATCCTACTTGACTTACTTCTCTGGCCCGTATGGAAAGTTTCGTTTTCTGAACTTAACCGGGGCATTAAGAGACATATGTACATTACCTACTCACCACCTGTATTACTTTTTTCTTCTGGTTTTACTAACTATAAAATACTTATATTTATATGTACAAGTATATACATTCTTAAATTACATTATAATAACGTAAACTATAGACATCAAAATAAATAACAAGATTTACATGAGGCGAGTGATGTGGCAGACGTTTTTACATACTTTTTCTCTCAATAACAATTAAGAAAATGACAACATAGGAGAACAACAAATAATATAATCGTAATAGCTATAAGAATATAGTAAATATGGAGTAATTCAAGCATCACCCTAGATTTTCTAAACTTTCAACTAAATAATATGTACGTAGGTATATATATATATATGAATGAAGATTGACTCTCTAAAGTCAAACCATTAACATTTTACAATACATATAGATAGAGAATTTATATATAATTTGTTATATATATTATAGCTTTATTTTCGGTAGGTTCTGGGTTGTCAGGCGCTTTTTTGGTGGTTTTGTAACAGCAAACTCGACCTAAATTGTACTGGAGTTGGAGCAGTAGTGGTATGGGTTTAATATTTCAAAAAACGCAAGCGGCAGCAAAAGGAGGAGGAGGAGGAGGAGCAGCAGCAGCAGCAGCAGGCGAAAAAATCGTTGCGCTGTTGAACATGTAGCGATAGAGAGAAACAGGAAGCAACAACGGGAAAATTTGAGATAGAAACGCTTGTCGACAGCAGAAGGGACATTAAATAGTACATAGGTATTCTATTAATTGTAGTAATAGGTATTTTGTAGATACAGAGTTGTTGTGAATATGAACAATGGGACTATTATGTACATATTTAGGGTATATATACAATATCAAGTATAGATATGGGAGACAGATGGTACTATAAGAAGAAGAAATATTATTTAATTATTATATAAATAGGGACAGAGTAAATATTTAATAGCAGAATATAGAATATGAAATATGGGAGCAGCAGAAACAACAGCAGAAAGAGATTTTAAGCGTCATACGGTTCTGAATTTTTTTTTCTTGACAGAGAAGAAGAGAAGAGAATGAACAGGAAGCTGTATTTGTAGCGAAAAGTGTGGTTTGACACTATGAAAAGGAGTTTTTAGTAAGCTTATTGAGAAGAAAAGACAACACCAAATGCACTGTTTATAAAAAAAACTTTTAGGATCTGCTCATCATCATCAGTACATTAAGAACAGCAGTAGCATTAAGTACGAAAGGTAAAGTTTCTCATCAAAATTCTCTAAGGTGGTAAAAAGTATCTCTATTTCTACTTAAAAGAGTCAAGTCAACACAATACAAGCTAGGTTTGGCTTATATATACAAGATCATCACTTTTTGATGGAGAGAGATACGGGCAGACAGAGAGAAAGGTGTAGGTGGTATTATATTTTATAAGGTTATTATAGTGAAAGTATTGATGAATTTTGTTTCACAAACAACAACACACGCCATTCATTTTTATGTACACTATTTTTCAATTATTTTTGTGTATGTATGTGTGTGGGAGGGAGATGTTTTTATACTAGATTGTTTTTTTTACCTGTGAATCAAATCAGGTCGCGTTCAGTGGAAATCCGTGTACATGTCACCACAATTTGTCACCACCACGAAAACGAAAGTTATCATCAGGTATTGTGGTATTTATGTATTTGTGTGTTGTTGTGAGGGAGAATCATTTAGTGGAAGCGAGTACGGCGGCGGTGATGTTAATAATAATGACTCATCATTTAAAACTTTCACTATAGAACTGTCACCAGACGAAAACAACAACAACAACAACAAAGTCTGTAGGCATACACAGTCAAGATCCACCAACAACAACAGGAGGTGGTCGGATATAAAATGAATAAATCAGGCAAGGAGACGCCACCGGTGTTGTTGAATAGGTACCTAGGTTGTTGGTACGTATATAATATACGTACAAGGGATGAAATGTGTTTTTAATGTATTCACAGTCGGAGACAGACAAAAAATCCAAAAGACAAAAAAAAACTTGTATCTTTTTAAGTCAATGGAGAGTTTTTTAACTTGATTTTTTATATATCAAAGCCGTGTATCTAGGTACTGCTATGTTATTATAACATTTTTTTATTCAATTCAGTGAGATTCAGACGACACACGCTGCACACCGACAAAAAGGGAGAGAGAGAGAGAGAATAAGAAAAAAGTGTTACAAAAAACAAAATGATGGATGTTTTGTCCCTTGTCGCTGTCTTGACTTTGTTTTGCTATTTTTTTTTACTTAACACTTATTATTGTATGACTAAAAGATATATTATTTCTCCGGATGAAAAGTGCACTGCACTGTAAACATGGGATGGATTTATGCACTTTATAGATGCCTTGTTTAGTAGTCTCTTTTGCTTCGTTTACCCCCTTTTGTAGTGAACTTTAATGTTGATTTACTTTACAAAATACGCTTTTTAGTCCGATACAAAGTACAACAATTTCTTTAAAGATGCTTCCCTATTTGTTGGAGTAGGCATGTAGGTATCCCTAGTCTGTAATACAGCCTCTGAATGCTTTCCACACTGACAATATTATAAGTTTTCTATGTGAGAATTGCCACCGCAGTACCGCGTGTACACCGTTGGAAACGGATGAGAGAAGAATGAAGTGGTCCGAGCAAAGAGTTAAGATACTTATACAGGAAAGTAAAAAGGGACACAGTAGCAGACAGAAACCGGCATAAATAAGACCTCTGGATAAAATGTTGCACTAGCAATTTCTTGTTGCTTTGCTTGACTTGCTGTTGAAAATGCTGCTGGTAGAGTTCTTTTCCTAGCAAGACGTATTGAGAGCAAAAGGGTGCATTATTCGCATTTCTTTGCTTTCTTCACTCTTCAGGTTGCTGTTTTTTCCTCATTACTTTTTACTTCGATTCATTCACTAAAAGAAAATTGATGAGTTTGCATGATGTCCGCTTGGAATATAAACAGTAACAAAAAAAAAGGAGTAAGGAGGACTAAAAAACGTGGATTAGTACAATCACAAAAGATACACATGAAAATAGAATCCATCTAAAAACTTCAACATATCAAAGAGTAAATGGGAAATGTGAGACTTGTATATTTATGGTGAACCTCATTCACTTCACTAGAGACTCTCAAAAGATTTTTTTCTTCAGGAGATGAAGTTTTTCCTTTTGTTTAAATTGATGATGTTGCTGGTTAGTATTGAGTACATATTATGTGTACTGGAGAAATTACAATTTCTCGCAATTTCTCACAATTTTTTAGATGCTGGCCGGAAGAACAGGAAAAAACTGGATGGATATTTGAAATCAGTGCTTTATGTGGTAAATATGGTCGTTGTTATGTATTTTCCATAAAAGAGTTTCCTTTTAAAATCAACGCAAACTCACACATTTTACACTTGACTCTCTCGCATGAAAATTTATGTAGGTATACTCTTGCTGCTACACACTGCTCTGATTTTGCTTCGTTTTTTTTGTTTTAATGGGCTGATCAGCAATCACCAAAATTCACCTTGCGCCCAAGAAGCTCAAGTAAAGAGGATCTTCTCATGGGAGTGTGTGTCCGTATGTTTTAGATGTCTGATGCGACACGATGTGTCTGTGTATATGTGTGTGTCTCTCTGTCTCAAGTCTCGTGAACGAATAAAAAAGCGATTGAAGGTAAAAAGAAGATCTAGTAGACCAGAGAAGAGTAGTAGTAAGCAAGCAGGAGAAGAAGCAGTTGAATGTCAGAATGTGCTTAACTCTAAAGAGATGCGACGAGGGATATACATATACATACATGTGTCTAAAGTGTCTATATGAACAGAACCAAACTAGTACACAATCTCATTCAACTTTTTTTAAACTCAATAGAGATTAGCACACAGTTGTTTGTTATTACTTTTTATACAAGAACAACCAACAACCACATGCTTCTATTTCCATGATATTGAATTGAGCTTGGATTCCTATGTAATACATACTTATAGTCATACTGTATCTATTTGTGTGTCTCTCTCTATAAGAATAAATAGTATGTAGGCAGCTCGCTCGTGTGTTCTTTTGCTGAGAAAACTCTTTGTTGAATTGTATTGAATTTTGGATGCTTGGATGTATCTATGTATGCTGTTGTTGGTGCGTTTCACTCTAAAATCCCGTCAAAATATTGAATAATAATAATATAACATTGTCATCAACAATGGGTTCATGATGTCGTCGCATGTATTTTAGCATTTATACCTGTGCAATGGACCTTTTAAAATGCAAAATAGTGTTTTGTGTGCATTAGTACTTTTAAAGTACTACTAACTTTTAAAGAAGGACTGGGAAAAGTGCGTACTTAAAATTTTAAGTGCTCGATTCTCGACAAAAGTCGTATCTGTCCAAATAGCAGCTTATTGAGAATTGAGAGAACTTGACTTTATTCCTTGCACTTAGAAGTTTTCCTTTTTCATGGATTAAGGTAATAAATGTTCGATTTAAAGTTTATGCTGTTTTGCAGTTTATAATACAATTGTATACTACATTGGACCAAGTTTTTTTCTTATTGAAAAGGGAAAATGAAATCGAAAGTGTTGAGGAGTTTTTATGATAATTGAATATTATATGTACATTAAGGGATAATATGTGAACACATTGGCTGTTTTTGCATATACATATTTGTAGGGAGTCGCAATAGAATGCGTGAAAAAACACTTTGAAATGTTTATTTGACTTTTCGCTGAACTAAGTTTTTTTTAAACATGAAACACAGCGAGGGACAATATAACAGCAATGTAGAATGATAACAATAAACAGTTGAGAGAGAGAGAGAGAGAGAGAAGAGAAAATTGCCGTTGCAAACAGAAAACTTTGGTGTATGTGTTCTTTGTTGAGATTGCTGAAATTGCTTTAATGTCATGACTTGTATTAACGCATTGGTATTTTGGTTTGCCATTTCTGATTGATGATGTTCGAGCATAGCGGGCGGACGGATGGTATGGTTTTGTAGGATAGATTATCTGACAAAAGCTAGTAACAGGTTTGCTGAATCGTTTTAATGACATGATGCGTCGTATATTATGTATACAAATAAACTACACAATGTAAGTTTTTTTGGAAACTGCGTTTACTGATTGCATCAGTAAAAACAAGCAATAACAATAACGATTATTGATAAGTCTGTTACGCACACAACAAAACACAACACAGCTCACATATCCTATCCCAGGTTATAACTCGATGCACAATAACCTCTCATTAGTTTTCTTTTCAATGTGTAAAATGGTAATAAAGATTGTTTTTGACAGAAACAAACTTCCATAAATTGCATATTGGATCCTGTTTGCCTGTTGTAAAATTAATGAGCTCTCAAAAATCTTTTTATTGTTTAGGAGAGAAAAATATAGTGCGTTTGGTGCTGTAGGCTGAAAAATTGGCAAAAGCGAGCACAGTAGCAATCATAAATAATTATTGGTCTATTGCCTTTTTAATTGAATAATAATTATTTGTGGATTGTATGTACCTAATATATATAATTACTACAATTTAACATTTAGCAAACAAAAGTGTGACCTCGTTGCTCTTATTGTTAGCAGACGAACGTACGTACATGAAGTGGTTGCACTGAATATTTTAAACAAAAGAAATATATTATGACAAAAAAGACGGGTGTATGTATGTAGTGGAGCACATGCGCTTAATTATACGTGTTGTTTATTGTCATGTTCATACTTATGGTCTACATTCTGCTTCACAAAAAAAAGATAATAGGCATGTCTGTCAACAAGTGAGACTTGGAGATCAGTTTTATGTTTTAAAAAACTCATCTTGTGTACTGTCCCCATTTCCACGCTTACCATGTCATGCATGAGTTTGCATTTGCATTCCATAACCTATGACTCATTGACAATGAAAAGGACTGAGAACACATTCATAATTCCTATTCCTACTATCGCGACTGTTTCGAAATTTGTATAAAATTTATACATTAAATAGAAGCACAAGCATGCACAGAGAATGTCAACTATGCATGATTGATTACTACATGTTATCGTCGTGATTTCTATTGAATTTCCATTCTGAATAGTTTAGTTGGATATGCGAGAAAGTTTTTTTTTAATTGAGACCTACATTAAAATTAAAATACTTATTATTAATTAATTAATGGAATTCACATTGTCAAAATGAAATGTGAGCATATATGTAAAATTCGTTGACATTTAACATCTCTCAATTCTCAGCATAAAGTTATCGCGAACGAAATGTGTCCTTGCTAGTCTTTTCTTGAAGAAATTGCTATATACACAGATATGATTTCATACTACGGCAAAATGAAAAGAAAATTAAAATGAATTGATGACATGGTGTTAAATAATTTACACATCTGTATAGAAAAATGGGGCTGTATGGTAAGTGATATCTTGTTATATTTGTTTGTAGAATTTATATAGTATTGGTGTAAGTGGATTAAAAAATATAGATCACTTCATGACCAACCAAAAAAAACAAGCACAAATAAAAGGTTCATGGTTTGTATTTTGCCATTTTGTATTTTGTCGTGTCTGCATAAGATACAAGGAGATATATTTAACAAGCAATGAAGAAGAAACGGAATATTATGGCAATTCCTATCAGGCCACGATCCGGATTTTTGTCATTGACATTCACACAAATCCAAAAAGATTGAGTAGCATCAAATGAACACACTCAACATTGATATTACAATGTCAAATGTCGGTTTCGTGACTCCTTTTAAACCTCAATTCAAATAATATGTTTTCCATCTGTGTTAACAAAGCAACTCTTCTTTAGAAGGAAGGAAAAAGTTTGCTCTTGACAAAAGCCTTACACAATTTCTGCATTCTCGCTGTAGATTGAAAACTTCTCTATTTGCTTAGTATTAATTCGTTTCTCAAGTGAAATGCAAATAATTTGCCATCAATTTGTACGGAATCATTTTTTTGCTACACGTACATGTTTTTCACACAATCTCAATTGCAAATTTAAAGTAAACAGAGTCTACGCATTGTGTTAAGGTTTATGTTATATAAATGTACCAAAAAAAGCAGGAAATGTATTGGCAAATACTTTAGAAAACCCTGTAATGAAATTCTATTTAAGTATTGTCATTCCTGATGAAAACATTTGTAACTTCGTAGATTTCAAATTAGCAAAGTATATTACCTATTTTTGTATCAGGAGCCATATTTTTATCCTATTGATTTTTATGTTTTTGAATCTTTAGGGCGATAAATATATGTCTATAATGATTGGAAATTCAAGTATTTTTGCGCGTATTCATACAATGCTTACTTTCAAAAAGGTTATTTTTTTCCCTTCAAACATTTTTTGTTTTATAGCTCTTCGGTCGCATGCGCATGGGAGAAACATTAATGTTCATAACATTAATTACTTTGGGATACAACTCTAAAATTTATTTGAAATCAGCTAATAGGAAAAATGTTTATGCCAGAACAAAAATACCTACTTTCATTGTTTCGATATATGCATGTAAGCTGCACACCCTGCATACAAGTATTGGTACCAGTAGTTGTACAACAACATGATACGAAATGATAACTAGAATGTTGTAGCCTCGCAAACAAGTAGCCCCAAACATCGTATTCACACATTCGGATCCACTTTTGAACCCATCTCGGGGTCTACCTGCAACCTGTGACCTGAGGAGATGGGTTTCATGCAATGTCGTATTTGTAATTTATCCATATACGTACAAATTTTCTGTCCTAAAGTCGTTTTTTTCATAGTGGGAATTCTTCATAGGGGAAATGTGAGGAATTTGTGTGAACCTTTGGGCGGACTTCAGGACTTGTGTACCTTGTGGCATACACACGGTCAGACAGTCACAGCACACTCATAAACTGCAAGCCTTCCGGGATTGTTCGGCTATTTAATTATTACTAAAATGTCATTGAGTAGAGACAGAGAATCATACTTCTAAAAAACCAAGAGTAATATGAGTTCTGCAGGTGCACATGTGTAAATGTTAATTTCTGACAATTTTTAGATGACTCTTTCAGGCGCCAAGTGGATAAAAAAATGTAAGGTTTTTGTGAGGTAGAAATGTGAAATTCTGTAATTGGGAATTGGTAATGAATCAAAGACGCACTATGCACCGGTGAAAAGGAGACAGGCGCAATAAATTTGGTATAGTAAATTACCATTGGTAATCACCAATACCGAGAAAATATTCACCACTGTGTACGCATCTACATGAACTATATTTTTATGAACATTAATTAACTTGATCAACGACAAAATAAAACGTAAAAACCAAGCGGTCTCACATTACCCCCAAGGGATACTGACCGGTGACACGCGAGGAGAAATTGCACTGTCACTGTGCAATTGCAATTGCAAAATTATATCCATCCATACACTTATGTATGCTAAATTGGATCATATGTATTTACAATAATTGATATTTAAAAATTGCCCTTTACATGAGATTGCTGGTTGTAAAAAGTAAATTTAAGGAAGCATACATGCAAAAAATGCATACAGTTTTTACAAGTTTACAGTTCTAGTGTGCGTATGCGTAATACAGTTTTTTAAGTTCAGAGGTCAGCAGTAAATTATTGATCACAAATATTAATTCTTATCAAATTGTTAATGTGCTGAATAAATTATTATATTATAATACATGTCGACATTTTTTTCACCTCATGACTAAACAAACCTATGTTTGATCTCCGTTTGTGCATGAATTTAGTACTTAATGTGTTATGTACATCTACGTAGTACCGTTGTAGATAACCATCTTGAGATGAGAACAGGTGCGCACGCACTTTGTACAGCTTTACTGCTCCGTGCAAGTAAAAATGCAATCTAGTACGCACTTATGCGATCTCGGTTAAATTATTAAGTGCAAAAATACAGTTCATAAAGACATTTTGGACTAATCAAAGTAATCTATTTAAATAGATTCATTACAAATTCAGTTTAATTGCAGTCTTTTATTGACGCTGATAGATGTCTGCAGGATTTTCTACATTCATTCATCTACTGGTCTTGCGAATCTGCTCATTGCTCTTTCTAACCGGCGACTCAACCATCCTTTAGAGGGCTCAGCTATTGTATTGTTACATGATTAATTATCTAAATCAATTATACAGGCTGACAGAATGTGTGACATGTGGTGCAATGCAAAGTGCGGACCCTGTTCATATTGAATATTTAAGAAAACTCTTATCTCAACACTACTTTATCGGAATATTAAAGTATTATTTTACTGAAGTCTTAGAGAAAACATTGAAGAGGTTGAACATGGGTCAGTCTGTCGTGTTGAAATCAACGAATTAGGAATTCCAAAACTTTTTTTAGAAGATATATCTATTTCAGCAGTAAAAGGATCATGTAGATTATTACATAATCACTTGTATTCACCTTTAATGTTATAAAATATTAATTAACTGTGCTATTTTCTTTTTAAATAAGTTTACTGTTAAAAAATT
>JAHZNC010001888.1:0-10566 GCA_027744095.1 Zhuqinia jingwanae | reverse complement strand
TATATAAATATATAACAGAGCAATGATAATACCTATACGTAAATACAACGACGACCTATGATGTGTGAGGATATTTTAGTTGGGGTGGTGGTGTGTAGTAGTAAAACGGGGCTCGTGCAGGATCCTCTTTCTTTTTAAACATCTGCTCTCTGCCTGTCTTTCCATAATAACAAAAATATTTAAAAAGCTCGGCTGTTGAAGAACTCTCTGAACACACTGGTCGTTCGACACGAGTCACACGTTTTGCAGCAGATGGACCACGATATAATGTATAATAATGATGATGGTAATGGGATATTTCAGACCAGAATACTAAAAATGAACATTTCTTTCTTCTTCTTCTTCTTTTTTAGAACAGCTTTTTTTTAAAAAAAAAAAAAAAAGGAAGGTTGTGACCGGGATCAGACTCAACAAAACCCTGATAAAATTAAGAATTAAATTTGAGAGCAACAGCTAATTATTCTCCATTCACCATTTGCTTTCTCTTTAACACAAGGAATAATAACAATAATATCAAACAAAAAAGGGACACGGCGGTGCTATTGCCCAATTATGACTGTCTTTATGGAGACTGCTGTATTTTACTCCTACTCTTCGATCCGGTCCATTTTACGTATGCTCCTGGTTATTTAACCAAAACCAAGAGGCTTTGCTTTTATTATTACTTCTTGGCAAGATGATGATGATGATTTAAAAAAAAATATGAGATGGGCCACATGCTATCTCTATCTTTCAAGAACATTGAAAGATATTTGGTGCATTAACACTGAGCATGCCACACAGGAATGTGGATATGATGATGATGATGATGATGATGATGATGACGAGGATGATGATAATGATAAGAAGGATTGCTATTTGTGAAGGTAAGGGAACAATAAAAAAAGAGCGTTCAAAAAGTTACAGTGCAACGCTTCATCATTAATATCATCATGGCATCTCTTTTATTGAGAGCCAAGTAAGGTTTTTATTCTGAAATGATTGAAATGAATGGAATTTGAAGGTTTCGAATGTCGCCACTGCTGAGAGTAGGGGATTCGAAGGACATGAATCGACTGTATTGTTAAGCCATGAGCTTGGACTGCACTGCAGCAAGCAATCACAAAAAAAGTAATAATAATAATAATATTATTCACTACCACTCTTCTATCATCATCATCATCATCATCATCCGCAGCAGACCAAAGAGATACTTAAGGAACCACACATGACATGACACATAAAGATAGCACAGATCTACAAACAATTTTTCCTTCATGATGAAATAAGAACTTTGTTCTTGATGTTGCTATTGTTGCTGCTTTTTTATACGTTATCGTTCATTTATCAGTAACCCTTTCTCACTCTTGCAATTCTTCAATAACATAAAGTGTGTGCCCGTGTGTGGACATTACTGGTAAAGATATTGAAATTGAAACTAAAAGGGAATCATTATTTATTTCCCATTTCTTTAGCAACATCAGCAGCAGCAGTGACTGGTGTACATATTTTTAATATGGGATTTTCTATGATATCACGTCACTTATTAGCATAGCAGTAACACACAGAGAGTCATTCATTTCAATCAATTTTTGATAGCATATCGCATGGCCAATGATATACCTATATCGAATGGTGAGTGAGATGTGGTAACGAGAGACAAGAGTGTGGTTCAACTCATCAGAAGACATAGATACAATATCGGGAAAACAGAGGACAAAGTCATGACAAGAACCAGCTTTTGTAGAGACAGATTTGAATAACTATACGCGAGGAGGTGGGGAGGGGTGGAGGTTACCTTTCTGCTATATTCGTGCTCAGCGTGTAAACATGCCCCTATGCCCCAATTTTCCGCAATTACATACGTAATTAAAGTTACATCATAAATTTATAAATTACGTCTGTAAATTATGTACCCATCTTGTCTAGCCCTTTGATGTACCCTAGGCCAGGGGGATAGACCCTGGGAGATGAAAATACTTGATGAGGTCTTAAGGTAACTATGTTCCAAATTTGGGCTCAATTCGCAAGCAGTTAATAATGACAACGTTGTTGTAAACTAACCACGCAACTAGCATTATAATTAACCGTTACTACAGGCTAAAGAGAAGTAGCAAAGCAGTGATTAAACCGCTATTATATTTTATTCAAATTGGAAGACTATTTAGCAAAAACTAATCATTTTCGTAATCAGCGTGTCAACTTGCATTGATTTATTGTATTCCAAATATTTTATGCATATTAGAATAATTATATACTTTTAAGTATATCTGAAATGTATAGTCGTTAAAAATGACAAAACTTGCCAATGCAAAGGACGTAAGGAACGCAGGACTTACTATTGACTGACTGCGGTCTGCTACTGATTGTAAGGATAATATAGAGAGAGATTAACTTGAGGTTCAACCCATTATTATTAATATGTTTATTACAAAAATGATTTAAACTAGACGAAGGCTGCGTCATGTCATGAATCTGAACATCAAGTCATTATAAAAGGTATGTCATAGGGCTCTTTTGTCTTTACACTTGAAAACGCGAGCACAGCGCGCTACCAACAGAAAATGATATCCTGGCACGACACAACAAGGTGCAAAGTGACAAACAATCTGTCAGCGAAAAAACGAACTGTCGCGTCAGCAACAGAAGAATGTTTTAACAACTATTTTTATAATCCATATACACAAGTAGTAGTAAAATACTCATTACTTCACTGCAAAGTGTTGTTGCATTCATTTCACAACAATGACCCATACATACACACACACATGCAATATACAACAATATAAGTAAAATTAATGTTGTTCTGATTTGATGTCTTCTTTGTCGTCTCTTTGTAAAAATGTTAAACATAATTAGTTTCCTTAAACAGGAAACAAGAGGAAATTAAGTAGTCCATTTTTCAACATGTCAACAGAACAGAATAGATGTATAAATTATGTTCCGTTTTTTTCTCTCTCAATTATTCATGTACCTATATGTAATCTTGTAATTTGTAACTTTCATTGGAGTGTCCGTTTCTTTCAACAATGCCGGAAAACGCTTATTTTTTTTGACAAAACAGTAACACTGATTTAATAGCATGCTGCTATTGTTTTCGTGTGTGGTGTGAACATTTTAAAAAAACGCCATAGCATCATGGTTGGTTGATACGAAACTCTAGAAAGACTTGCAACGACACAGGTTTGGAATATATATTTTTTCTAGTGTTATTTACTTTGAATGCGTGCAACAAATAACTTTGTCACCTTTTAACACTGTTGACTTGTGACAAGGTCACACAAGTGTCACCACTACCACTACCACTGCTGTTTTTTTTATATATTTGAGTATCAGTCAAGTCATTCTTCTTCACGCTGATACAGGAAACGCATCTCTCTGGTACTCTTTTTATAATCTTTTAAGAAGAATTTGAATGCCGAGGAACGAGGGATGCCAAAAGAGTTTATTACTTTAATAGTTCATACTTGTCAACACATTATCTGTTGGGATGTTGTTAAAGTTAATTCTAAAATTGTCACAGTTACAATAGCGAACGCACTAACTCGTGAAACGGTTGTGTCACGCAAGCACACAAACATTCCATCCCCAAATAAAATTTGTTACTCGTCCGAGATCAAATTACATACACACACACACACACACACGAAAATTCGCCAATTTTCTGCACAGTTGAACATTTTATACACGACTTAAAAATTATCTTTATAGACTTGAATTTTTTACATACTAGTTCCTCTTTCCCTCAACTAGGATCAAGATGATGATGATATCCAAGAAGAAATTAGATTTACCTCTAGAAGAACTTTTTTGATGCATGATTTTTGCTTAATCAATACGAACATTGACAAAAATGTATGAAATAGAGAGGAAGAAGAAGCAGAGTGAAACTCTATGTAATATTAACGTCCACACCATCATCACAGCACAACCACGCACCACACAACAATAATTACCTACTTACTAGACAAAAGTCAAAATGAAGAAGTTGAAGAAAAAAAACTATCAGACTGACAGACTAATTGTGTGAGACAAAGAGAGATTTTTGAATGAGCATAGATTGCACATCACCAACTACTACCGACTGGCTACTAGGATAAGGATGACTCTATTGGAAATACTTGGCATAAAAAAAATAATGTATCTTTCTACTATAAATTTATTATCATTATATGCTGCTTTCCCCTTTACTTTATCACGTAAACTTGTAATGAAAATGATTACAAAATCCATCTCATAATGATACAAAGTAATTGTTAATACAGGTATTTTATATACATATTACACACTACCGCTTATGTCCTCGCTTAAGAATTTAAGATAGTATTGACATTGGCATGCTTGTCTGTGTGTCTGCCAGCATGCTTGATTACGAATATATATGATATCGCATGGAACCCACCTGAGGTGGAATCCGGAAGGTGGATTACAAAAAAAAAATATCCCGAGTGGAACCACAAAAAATTATATCCTAACATGGGTTCAAAAGTGTATCCAAAGGTGGGGAAATCCGTTTGGCTACGTTTATTTATGACGTTACAACGTTCTGGTTATTATATAAGTTTATTATTATGCAGGTTGAGATGAAGCTGTCAAGTTTGAGTATCCTCATATGTGTCCAACGCATATGTACACAGGTACACAAACTACAAACAGCCATACGTCACACACAAGAGTTCAGTCAAGTCATACTTAGCCTCAAAAATTTACCTCTTTCCTTTCATTGTAACTACAATCAAATCAGAAGAAGAATCATAAAAAAATTATCTTACTACGTAATATTATTATACGCATGTATAATATTACTCCTAGTCAGCGCAATACTTCACATGCAGAAGTCACTGCAATATAAGAAAAATGTAAAGAAGACACCTCTAGGTTCATAGTTTATCCACTTCTGATTTTCGTCATTTAAACATCATGACTGGTACAACAAAGAAATTCAAAAACGCAGTTGTAGTAGCAGCAAATAACAATGGCAAAAAGTGGTAAAAAAATAATAATACATGTACACAAGTCTTCCAACCTTTCTGTATAACACATATGATAACTGTACTGTCTTCTTCTTTTCTGCCCAGCAAGCATAAATCCAAGACAGGCGATAATGGACTATACAAAGAAATAAAAATCTACATTAAAGTTGCAAGGGAATTTATTATTTAAAAAAAATTCTGAAAGAAGAGGAACAACACACGATCACGCAGACTAACGAATGTAAAATGAACCATATTTAAGAATATATTATAAAATTCAAGCACACACACACACAAACAAAGATACATATACATAAACAGGCCGGGTTTTTTTTTGTTAAACGAGCAAACAAGAAGAGAAGGGATTAGAACGAAGAATTTGTTATGGGAAAAACAGGTACTTTACTACAAAGCAGCGTGAAGAAAGAAAAATGCGAGATGAGAGAGTGAACGTTATCAGCTCACAAAAGTCAAAGTAAAGCTGGGTGAGATTTTGAAAAAAAAAATGTTGATTGTTACCTGGTTATATCATAATAATAACTAGAACGTTGTAAAGTCATACATAAGTAGCCAAACGGATTTCCCCGGGTACATTATTGAATCCACCCAGGGGTCTATTTGTGAAGCCATCTCGGAATATATTTTCCAACCCATCTCGGGTGGGCTCCATGAGTTGGTATGTATTTGTAATCTGTTGAAGAAGGTATCCCTAGGTACGAATTTTCAGCCTAAATTGACATTTTTAATAGTGGGGATGCGTCCCCGGGGACAATGTGAGGTGGCATATGTGAGTACTTGCATTTGAATTTCAGATGCCCTCATGACGTAGATTCGAAAACAAATTTCCGAAATTCCTTTTAATTTTTTGAGATAATCGCGTGACATACGGAGTGACGGATGGACATACAAAGCATTCGCATAAACTATCCATCTACACACTTCGGACTTGTCCGGCTACTTAATTAATACCAGAATAATAATAATAATAATAATAATATAATGATATATAAAGAATACCAACACACTTATGCAAGTATGCGACTGATGTGAAGCAACAATCACAAATTTTGTTGTTGAATTTTTTTTGGACTCGCAAGGAAATTGGCAATGCCCTTATATTTTCTTCTTGTACCTCTTCTCGTAAGAGTACCAAAAAGATTCAAATTGTATGTTTTTTGTCCTTGTCGGAGATATTATATATTTCTTTAGTGCTGTCCCCATCACCAGTATTTTCATTGAAGTGCTCTTAAAATTTACATCAAATCTCAAATGCTTTTGTTGTGCAAGAAAGTGACATTAAAAATGGCATACCATCACCACCACCACCAACCAGACCAGGGNATCACCAGTATTTTCATTGAAGTGCTCTTAAAATTTACATCAAATCTCAAATGCTTTTGTTGTGCAAGAAAGTGACATTAAAAATGGCATACCATCACCACCACCACCAACCAGACCAGGGATAATACTTAAATGATTATTATTACGGTTTTCACGGTCGGTGGTGGTGCGATGGTGGATAAGAGATATTCCTTTTCCCTGTAATTTTTTTTAATAAAACGATAAACAAGCCATACTTGAATTTAAAAAAAATAAAAATATTATGCGCAAGACTTGCCTTTTCTAGGTAAGTATTAAAGATTAATAAGGCTGCTAATAATAATATTTAGTGTTTATGTGTGTGTCTATATGGCTGTTTATGTTAGCGCCATTTAATTTTTTAATGGTTACACGTGTAATTTTTTATGATTATTATTGCCATTGCAGAGTTGGGAATACAAATACACATGTGCTTTTAATATCATACTATTTAAGCATAATTACAATAATCCCAAGTGTGGAAATTCACAATCCAAAATAAAATTTCGCGACAGTTATAAAACTTTCCATTTCCAAACCACCAACGTAGTCCTCTGATCGGCAAACATAAAACAATCATGTACTCTTACAACCATGGAATAACCTTCTACTTTTTTTTATTACAACCAACGTGACAACTAATGACAGCAATAGCAATAATAATAAAAAAAATACATGTATGTATATATTTAGGATTAATGAATGACTAATGACTTTGTGCGCAATTAATAATAATGGAGAAGAAAAGAGTAAATTAATTTTTTAACGGCAAATTCAAATGATTCCTTTTATAATTCTGCGAATGCTTATTTGCTTACTACTAGCTCATTAGAAAAAAAAATAGCGCCATGTGTTAGTGGCAGTAGTGGTTGCAGACGGGATTAGCAAAAAAAAAGTTGGGAAATTATTTCCGACCGTCAGTTTTTTTATGATTTGCCGTTACCTAATCCTCTTTTTTTTTTTAAATTAACAGTTGTACATAATAAAAAACCCGAGAGTTATGACCTTGGTGGTGACTTGACTTGAGTTAGGTTTTCTGTTATAAATTTAATCTTTAGACAAGAAAGAAGATTGATAGAGAGAGAAAAAAACAGCAGCTTGAAGTTAGTGAGGAGGACTACACCACCACTACCAAAAGTTATTTTATAATTTTATTTATTTCTCCATTGAGAACAAAAAACTTCTGTATTTAATTCTCCACTTTCTAACAAGTTCTAAAAGAGAAAGAAGAACAGAAGCTAAGTTGAACATGCTCACTGATATTTCGTGGTTGTCATAAAAAAAACACACACACACAGCCACATATAGTGTCTCTGTATTTATGTTTACTTACTAGACTTGGAAAAAATAAATTCTGGTTTTTGTCAGTAGGTGGATTACCATAAAACCTCACATAGTAAATACATGACATGCACACATTACAAAAGCTACACAGCTACAGTTCATGGTCTGGTCATGCAAAACAAAAAAAAACTGGAAATAGCCGAATAGCTACTGTAGCACCACCAGCAGTCTTGTATATAACAATGAGGATCTTTTATTTAGAAAAAAAAAACTCCACTTGAAAAATATTTAGCTGAAAATTGAGGAACCAAGAAGATATTATTATTATGATTTAGGTAAGCATGTTATGTGAATATATGAACAACCAAATGTAAATCACCACACAAAGTACAACAAGATATTATTATGGTGTTGCTGAGGATGCTGCTGATGATGATGAGGATACCATGAGATCATGCAATATTAATCGTCAGTCAGTGAGCCCAAAAAAAAAAGAGCCCCTCGATCATTTTGTAGTTGCAGTGGCTTTACTAGAAAACACCCATTACATTACATATTACATCATCATCATTACATCTGTCATTATTACTGAGGACAATGAAATCCAGTTTTACTTCTTTTGTAAAAGTTTTAAAACATCATCATAAAATAAAATAAAAGTATGCTTCAATTTCACTCAGTTAGTTAGCCTTATGGTTATATGATATGGTGTGGAGTAATAATTTTCAGCTGAACTGAAATAAATTCCTCATAATCATCTTGGACACTCACTCACCCATCTTTCTTTTGTTGCAATTTCATAACAAAAAAATCACAATATTCACATTGAAATAATGTGTTATATTAGCAAGGATTTTGGTGGTAATGGAATGGAATCATATATTATCATGGATATATATGCACCTTCTACTTACTATATACATTATTATAAAGATCAAAATAGCGTCACTGCTCCGAGAAAATTTGCTGCGACGACAAAAAAACTGGATCTGATCATGCCAATATCATTATTATTTTTTATTTTTTATTGTTTGAGGAAACAAAATTTGGTACAAGTTTGACAGAAAAAAGGTCCAAAATTTATTTTGACTTGCTCAACAATTGTTGTATATTATGTATATGTTTTTTCTTTCTTCAGGCAATTATATTTGTACGGACAAAAATGAAAAGGAGCAGAATTCCTGTGCATTAGTTTTACACATAGTTTTGTGTTGTAAGTAGGCATTCCACCCAAGAGGATTCATCCTTTGAAAAGGAACATTCTCTCGTGTGTTTTCGCTTGATGAAAAAAATAAAATATAAAAAAATATAAAACTTGTCAGGCAAGCAGGTAAGAAATTTGCCAAAGAGGTTTTCCTCACGCAAGCAAGGAAAACGGCCGAGACAAGACAACAATACCCATGTAAGCAGAAGAAGAAGAAGTCGTAGAAGAACGAGGAGGGTAACGACTTTTCCCTGAAAGCATCACCATCAACATAACCAGTGAGCTACATTAGATGTAAGTTTGGAGCAACTAAAGCAGCAGCAGCAGCAGCAGCAGCGACCCTTTGCAACACACACACAGCTGTCGCTTGCGCTTTTTGCCGTTGTTGTGGTTTGGTTGGGTGAAAAAAAAAAATCTTGTCTTTTATTTGCATGTATATTATGCAACTATGAGCATGATTATTATATGATGACGACGATGATGATCAAGTCAAAGTCAACCTTTTCATCTGTCCGTGTAAAACAGTAATAACGATAAACCTTGTAATGTAACCGAGAGGGATCCATTTATGGAAAAAGTATGCAAAATCGTAAGAAAATCAAATCACAAATCACTGTTGGTTGCTATTTGGTCGTTCGTTGATACTCTTGAAATTCTTTCTGTCTTTTTTTTTCCACTTCTACTTGATCTCAACTACAACAACCAGTACCATTACAAGAAAGAGAAAGAGAGAGATAGATAGAGAAAAAAAACGGCACTCATCCTTACACACTCACTCGCATTTTGTGAAGTAACATGAAATCTATGTTGAATTCGATCCATGCATTCGTGTACCAAGGCGCCATCCTGATATCAACTCATTCAGAAAAAAAAAGTTATGTTCATTCATCCATCCACTGATTCTCTTCTCCCTGAGCTCCGCTCTTGTTCCTTCTCTTCATCCATGCATATTTTGTTTTGTCGTTGAATTTATGGTATGTTATTTTGTCGTGCTTAATCATGATTTGTTTATATTTCGTGTGTGTAATGTATTGTAATGTAATCAAGTTTCCTTCATCTTTTACTCTCTGGTAATTTCTTTCTGGTTTTATCAGTATTGCTGTTGTGTGGTTTTGGTGGTGTCGGGTGTAAGTGTCCATGGATACATCTTCACGTCGCCCTGTCTCTTTCTTCTTATTCTTCCATGAAACATGGGTATTTATCAATTGAATTTTCACAGGTATGCGTTTCACGGAAACCAATGTAATGTTTAATCTTATCAGCCTATTTTGTGCAGGAATTTGAGAGCTTTGGTTTTGGACCTTGACTTTACCACACGTGAATATGTGCCGTATACAATATACCACAATGTGTAGATTTAGGCGCGACCACTTGTTTCTTCTTCAGTTGAAATGTCGGTAAGGAATCTAACTGACAAGAACAGCTACACTGCTGCTCTGTGAGAATTATTAGATAAATATATTTTGTTGTGGGGAAATGAAATGTTGCACAAGAAAATGCATGCTATCATATCTTATGCTTCTTGTAACTTTCATGCATGAGCTTGGAACTGTATGACATAATTCCGTACCCCTTTTAAACATTGTTTGTTACAGGTAAAGTAGTAATTAAAAAGAGTATTCTTGTTCATGGGTGAACCCGTTTATAGTCCATAAATTGATGCATATATTTTGAAAAGTTTTAAATATATAAATGTATTGCAATGGCTAAAACTCCCAGATAATATTACTAAAAATGTTAATTCCTACAATATCTTTAAGAAAAAAC
>JAHZNC010001887.1:0-10446 GCA_027744095.1 Zhuqinia jingwanae | reverse complement strand
GGCCGGCAGTCAAAGGGCGCTCGTGTTCCAAGGTTGGATACCACAAATAGTTTATCTAAGAATTCGAGCGTTTGAAAATTCAGGGATTATGTCATACGTCCAGCATTTTTGGCCTACGAAATACGCAGCGGAAGGTTTGCTAAATGATTTTCCAGAAGAGAACGAATTTCGGCCTTCTAATTTGGAGGGAAATATCCCCGCTGTTTTCATTGTGTTTGTTGCGACAGTAGCGGCGTTGATTTGTTTTGTAATTGAAGTGACTTTGGATTTCGCAAAGATCAAAGACATGTACACGACCGTATTTGTTCCGGTATTACGAGCCAAAACATTTGCTTTGTTGGAGGAGGGCATATGCTTTTACATTCGTTTACAATCATACATATTTAGACGGTAAATTCTCGTTAAAAATGAAAAATACGGACCGCGTCACTTCTCATTTATAGTTGCATAATTACAATTAAGAAATTATATGTTCTTAACTAAAATCATTTTAGTGGTTCCTATGAAGATTCACTCCTGGAGCACGCTACTCATCGTCTTAGTATAAATATGGCCTTTGTGTACTGGAGGCGTCCTTTGCGAAAAACCTGTTTGCTAAGATTTAATTAATTAACGGTTAAAAATTAATTCTGGCCAATCAGATTTTGCGCAAAGGACGCCTCCAGTACACAAATGCCGTATTATACTACACCGATGGCTAGCGAGTCCTGGAACCTATTTTAAGGCCAGCGTTGAATATTAACTATAATTACATGTACAATTAGAAATTATTTCCTTAACTTATGTCATTTTAATCATTCCCATGAATATTTATTCCAAAATTCTGCTTGGAAATACAACTGCCCTTAAAAATATAATGATTGTGGACATATGCACACATATGCGACAGATTAACAGGTATTATGTTCAGGGATTCTGGCGCAAGAAATGCGCAACGAAAGGACTGCTCAATAATTTCCCAAAAGAAAACCAATGTCACCCTTTAAGTCGCCAGGGAAACATTTTCGCAGTTTTCATTGTATTTGTTGCAACATTGAGGATTCCCTTGGATTTGTTTTGCATTTGAAGTGACTTTGGAGTTTGGAAAGGTCAGACCCGTTTACAAGAACGTATTTGTTCCAAAATTGCGAGCCAAAATACTTGATTGTTTGGAGGAGTGCATATGCTTTAACATTCGCGTCAAGTTATTA
The DNA here is from genome assembly GCA_027744095.1 of Zhuqinia jingwanae. Lineage (NCBI taxonomy): Eukaryota > Metazoa > Arthropoda > Collembola > Entomobryomorpha > Paronellidae > Zhuqinia > Zhuqinia jingwanae. The sequence continues at coordinate 9,256 of JAHZNC010001887.1, read as the reverse complement.
GTAATTAGGCATTAAATTCTATCGCACCCACTTCCACTGAATGCAAGTAAATACACAAACCTAACTACAAAATCAATTATAATTTTTTAAACATATGTAGCAAATAAACAGAACAGATGTATAAAACTTTAGTTGAAGACGCGGAATACAGAAATAAATATATACATAACAAATTAAAAAAATATTATGCATGTTGTTTTATCTTGCAGCTTTGATACGTTTTTTAATAGAATTATTATGTGGAAAAGATTCTTTTTTCATGTGGGAGGGTTTTACTGATTTTTCTTGTTCTTGTAAATAGACGAATGCCTATGCAAAGCCCGTACGTTGTAGATTCTGAAATTTAATATTAAAAAATCAATAATTTCTTTATGTTGCTTGCCATATAACTTTATACGCTACTCTCTACATTTAAAACATAAAGCCAAACAAATATCAAATTCTTTAAACCCAACATTTGTGAATTTTTCTTCAATAAAACTATTTTAACTTTCTGGGAAAAATGTTAAAAAATAGCTTCAGGTTTTTAAAGCCATTTTTAAAGATTTTTTTCTGAAAACTGAGTCCACTCAGTTTTCTCGGCCGTCATAATAATCATATTCGTTGCGACCAGAATTATTTAGTAATTTTTTTATGACTATTATTGTCACTGTTTATTAAAGTTTTATTTCAAATGCACAAAGAAAAGTATAAATACAAAATATGTATTCTTGGATTTTATTTTTATTTATCATTTGAAATCTCGCGTAATGCTTTGTTGTTGTTGGTAAATAAATACATTGAATTTTTTTTAAATGGTTTAAGATAGAATATTATTGTTTAAATTGTAAGTAGCAAAACTTAGTATATTAAGTTGTTGTAGTGCAGATCAATTCATTGTCAAAAGAGGCCCAGAGGTTGAAATCATGAATAACAGAAGTATATAGCACACGTGAATATACAGAAGACAAAATGCTCGGTTTATTTGCCACTTTATATTTTCATGAGGGGTTGTAATCAGAAATAAACTTGGAAATGGAATGAAAAACAGCTGTACCAAATCCTGAGAGTGAACCCTCCTTATATACTCTGCAAAATCGATTAAATTTTTTTTGAAATTGTTTTACACAATGGCCTTTGTTTACAAAATAATAACCATATTGAAAATTAATGAATGACTGTGTTTAATACCAAATAATAATACTCCGAATTGAATTTTGTGGGAATTAAAAAATGCTTTGTTGTTGCTAATAAAAAATGGAGTAAAATCAGAGAGATAATGAAACAAGGAGAAGGAGAACAGAGAAGCAGTTCGGTTGCGTAACAATATAATTGTTGTTAATATTCTGGTTACCCTTTATTTGTTATTTGTTGATGTGAATAATAAATTCCATAGTTTCTTACTAAATTATACACTATTCTAGTCTTCACACATTTAGCAGAAGTATTTAATATTAGCTCAATTTGTTTCATGTCTGAAAAATTTGAAAATACTAGCTCTATTTCATTCCTTGTCATCTAATTCTGTGTCATCCAAAAAAAATTGCCATGCACTTCAATGCCACTTTTTAAAAAACTTGTCACATAATTTGCTATGTATTTTTTGCAATCCATTTATTAGGCGCACAGTTTATGCGATGTGATTGACATGTTGTAAAAACACATCTGACAACACAACGCGTTATTATAACAAAAGTTATGTAAAAAGTTTAAAACTTTATTCATTATCAAGGGAAACTGTCAAACTTCGAGATGATAAGCTAACGTTATCATCCAGCTAGGAGCCAATTTTATTGATTACATGCATGATTACAGACTTGTTTTTTCACAACATTTGGCATAGCTAAATATATATATTTAACACCAGTAACTTTTTACTAATACCAATACAAAAAGAAATATTGACAGCTTCAAAACTTGTCCAGTTTTTTCTTCTTCATATGCACAAGATTTTTTTACACGTAACTGAAACTTGAGAAAATTATTCATAGGCATAAAAATGAGAACAATTAAGGCACATAACTGAAACCAGAAATAGTGTTGAACCAAAATATGATGACCTTTGATGGAAAATAACACAGATGTCAACAGCTTTTGTAGCAAAAATGTCTAGTAATTTTACCGCAAGACAAAATGATGTTGGATGATAAAACCAATATGTGCCAAAACATGTACCACTGTAGAACAGCAGGCATTTTTTTATTCACAATTGTTTCTAGTTAAATTAAGAGATGATAAGAGAAACCAAAGTGATCAGCAGTAATTGTGAACTGTTTCCAGATTTTTACTGCTCTTTGATATCAAGTTAAGACTACAAAAGCTAAATATAATTAGTTAAATAATAACGATTTCAAAATACATATAGTTTTCAAAATCAAAATGCTCAACTGCACACATATAATTATTTAGATGGTTTTCCGAATAAAAAAATGACATTACAATGTTTGGTCAGGATGTTTGATTTCTATTGCGTACATGTATCATGTGTGCATGGTGTCATATGTTCCCCTTATCCCAGAGGGATTACCCCCGATCTAGTATTTGAGTTCGTCCGAGCTAGCGACCTTAGCTGTCGATTACCTAAACAGAATTTTGAAAATTTATTCCTAGTTTTCGAGATAATGCGGGAACGACCGGTCAGACATCAGACAACACGATTTATAATGAACTGTAAACAGTAGACAATAAGCCGATATTCTTTTAGCTAGTAATTTGGGAATTCGCTTAAATGCACAAGTTTTTTTGTTGCTCAACTGGCATTTATTTGATTGCTGTTTATGAAACTAGTTAAAAACGTTGCTAAATATATGTATTTTTCACGAAGCCAAGTGTTCTGAAAAAACAAACAAGTCTGTAATCATGCATGCAATCAATAAAATTGGCTCCTAGCTGCATTATTACGCCTCCAATCTGGATATTTTCCTGTGCTAAATGAAATAAAGTTTAAACCCTTTTGCAATAAGTTTTGTTATAATCAGACGTTATGTAATCAGATGTATTTTTTACAACAAAGCTATCATATCCCATAAACTGCTCCTAATAAATGGATTGTGAAACATGGCGAATTATGTGGCAAGTTTTTTGTTTTTAAAAAAAGTGGTACCAAATTATATGGCAATTTATTTTAGATGAGAAGGAACGAAATATTGAATTTCCAAGACCCAAGTAATTAAATTACCTGCAAACAATTTTGGTGCCAATTATTCAACATGCCCAATTTACCCACATGTGAAATCACTGAGCGTTTTCTGCGCTGAAAAATATAAGGTTTTCTTGGAATTGTTCTTTACTTTGAACCGTTTAATTTGTTATATTTCGGCAGCAAGCAAATTATAACATGGTCTTGATTCAGGATGACCTTATTTTTGTTTTATTTCCATATTTGATTAATTGTATACTTTTCCATTTTTTCACACCCAACATTCGCCAAAATTGCCCCTGTATTGCATATTTATAAATTTTCATGTTGTCAATATTTCCTATTCAACAAACAAAAGTCCTCTGAAAGTTTTTTAATAACTTAGTAATAAAGTAAAGTACTATTGGAATTACAATTTACTTTTGTTTTACATATAGGCATTAGCAGAAAAAGTCGGAGCATAACAACTTGATTTTTTCATATTAACTCTGCCCATCGAATACACGCGCTCGCCCGTCGAATATACTGAGCCTTCATATAAGTCTATTTATTTAGCACGATATTAGCTTCCGTGTATGCCCACACATGTATGTAAGGTATGTATACATGTTCGGCTGAAAGTAATTAAAAAAAACAATCCATCATACATTCTCGATCAAGGCATTTATAATTGTTTTTCTCTAAAATTTAGGAAGGTTCATTATCCCACAATGTATGTTCGTAGAAATAGCTTACATGTTTATACGAAAGAAGAAGTGCCCAGGAGGGCAAGCAACCTCACATTGGAGCAATGTTGTGGGTCCCATGCCACCTTGTCGAGTTCTCTTGATCGATAATTTTTGTTAAAAGGTATAAGCGTCCCATTTCCGTTACTAAAGAGGTACAGGCTGGCACTCAAAGTGCGCTCGTGTTCCGAGATTGGATACTGCAAGCAGTTTTTCTAAGAATTCGAGCGTTTGAAAATTCTGGCATCATGGCCCATGTTCAGGATTTCTTGCCCAAAAAATACGCAAGGAAAGGATTGCTAAATGATTTTCCACAAGAAAACCAATTCCACCCTTCAAGTCTGCAGGAAAACATTCGCGCTGTTTTCGTTTTATTTGTTGCAACGTTGACGATTCCCTTGATTTGTTTTGTATTTGAAGTGGCTTTGGAGTTTGGAAAGGTCAGATCCGTGTACACCAACGTATTTCTTCCAAAACTGCGAGCATCAATAATTTTGGCGTTGAAAAAGTGCCCAAGATTTTACAATCACTTGAGGTCATTCATAATTAGGAATGTGGCTCACGCACTTGAATAGAACACGAATCTAAAAATAAAAATGAATCTAATGAATAACTTTTAAAACATTTACAGGTTTCCACCGTAAAAAATAAAATATTGCGATTGGTATCGTGGTTGGATTTCCATGGCACATAAAAATCATTTGCAAATTTTTCAAGCATTAACTTTGGCTAGTTCAAATGTTTTAGGGTTTATATTGGATGCTTTTTTAATTTTAGTTTCTTACCATTTGTGACTAAGCAACAAAGCTTTTTATCACTTCATTTAGATAATGAGTTTTACAAATATCAAATATCATTTCACAAATTGAAATCCTCCGAGTTATTGTTTTACATACACATTGGTTTTTTTATTGCCAACACAATTTCGAACAATGCTTATTGTGTAAAATAATCTGAACAATTTTCTTGGTTTTTTTTGAAAGTATATAAAGAAGCGTCACTCCGCCTTTTGGCATTAATTCGATCATTTCATTTTCACCAGTCCTGTTTTTCCTCTTGCGGCTCATCATGAAAATGTCAAGTAGTGTACCAGAATTTTCTGATAGACTTTTAGCATAACATTTCGTCATCTATTTTGTAGTCTTAGTCTTCCAAAGTTTTAAGTTTCTTAATGATAACCAATCTGTATTTTAATTTCCCGTCAATAAATTTTTAATCATGATTTTTTTATGAATTTAAATTAAATATCATGATCAATAATTTCTTGAAATAGTCAGATTGTAGAAAAGCAAATAATTTTACTGGTTGTAGGACTTGGATTGAATAATCTGTGGTCATAACCTATTGGATTGTTTTCTTACAATCGGATTTTTAATTAATAGTTAGTTGGGCTACAAATTTGATAATCACGTGGTGTAGAGCATGCAAGTAAAAGGAATCATGCTGTTTGTTTGTCTATCAGTCTGTAAGTCTTAACTCAATAGTTACCCATTTTGCACCAAACTATTCACGTTACTTGTTTCGCCTTGGGAACTGAGTATTAAGCTTATACGCTAGTTAGTGAATTGATTTGTATATTTTCAAATACTAATGAATATTAATTTAATGATGTAATTATTGAGAAAATTTGTGAGACATAAACTTGAACGTTCATAAAAACACAAAATACCAATCGATCTATTATGTAAAATATTAACCGATTTTTAACTTTCTTGCAAATATTTAGATGAACATGAGTATGAATTCTCCAACAATTAAATTGATGATTCAACATATGCATGCTAATATTTTTTGTATAATACCTCAACTTTAATAAAAACACAAAATACCAATCGATCTATTATGTAAAATTTAACGTCATGTAAATACGTAATATTTTACGTCACAATAAATTGATTGAATTTATTAAGCAGGAAGCTTGATTAAAATTAAGATTAACGAAATTTTTGAAGGTTACACAAACTTTTTATTTCAGATAAATGGAATTTACTTTATTTGAAAGCCCTATGCAAACTTTCAAACAAAATTAGCGTTGCATTTTTAAGGTAATTAGGTTTAAAATTTTGGCTTACAAGGATGGTGTTTTTGTATGCAAGCAGGGCCGCAGAGAGCCAGATAAGCTCTATAGGCAGGTTTTATTTTGGCGCCCCATACAATTTAGGTAGTTGTAGGTACGCGGCGAACTGTACGCCTTTCTTTTAATTATTGGTTTCAAGTTTATCGTTTCCCAGTAAATACTTTTATAAGCAGCCTAATAATTATGTAGATACTGTCTGTGCGTTCGAATTTAATTTTTTAATACATAAACTGATGAAATTTTGCATACTGACGGTAAAAAACCGATTATAATTATTGCACGAATCTTGTGCATTCTATCTCTCAATACGAATTATAACAGAACAGTCCATTTGTCCATATCCTTAAACTCGAAATATATTATGAATATTATATTGGTTATGGTCTCCCCAGGGTTTAACAACTTTATTGTAAACGTGAAAAAATACGCAACTTGAGCGGAAACTCATCATGGCCATGAGGAACAGCTGAATCGAAAGAATTTTTTAACTTTAAAATGCCACGTTACCCAAAAAGATATTGAGTTCAAATACCTCCGGGTTAGACTTTAGTGAAAATAATTTACTGTAAATCCAACTAAAAAGATTTTAATACGTTAATTGTTCTGATACCATACAGTTACCCACTGAAAGGTTCAGCCTAATATAATGTGAGGACATAAAAATGCACGATGAGTAATAATAAATAAACAGACAACAAGAAAAATGGATGAATTAGGATATATTAATTGATTATTATTTATTATCAATCATTCACTTCCATTTTTTACCAAAATTAATAAATTAGTTCCTGAAAATCAATACGCTCTTTTATTTTTATTACGAAACAATTGTTCTGCCCACCCACTATTTACTCCTTCTTCCTCTCCAGCTACTTTCTGACTGACGGACTACTCGAGACGAGAAAATTTCGATATGAGATTTTTTTAAACAGTTACATGATTATTGGTTCAACTCCTCATCATTGGCATTGACGTATTCTTGTTGAAATTGATAAAAGTTTTGGAAGTTTAGTTGTTGTACTTGATGAAATAGTCACAATGGTTCTTGAAGTGGAATGTTTGGTACTAATGTTGATAGAGATGACGAAGAAGTAACCGTGGTAGTTTGAGTTGTTAAAAGAATTTGTATTGTTTTTGGATTGTTAAAATGGTTAAATTGTTATTTGAGTTGGTGGGATAATTTGTGTGGGTTCTTGGCTTGATGGCACTGTTAATATTGTTATTTCAGTTGGTGGATCAGTTATTGTTGATGTAGTCGATGCATCAGTTAATGTTGTTGCTGCAGTTGATGGATCACTTAATATTGTACTTGCAGTTGGTGGATCAGTTAATTTTGTTGTTTCAGTTGATGGATCAGTAATTATTNACTTGCAGTTGGTGGATCAGTTAATTTTGTTGTTTCAGTTGATGGATCAGTAATTATTGTTGTTTCAGTTGGTGGATCAGTTAATATGGTTGTTTCGGTTGATGGATCAGTTAATATTGTTGTTGCAGTTGATGGATCAGTTAATATTGTTGTTTCAGTTGATGGATCAGTTAATATTGTTGTTGTAGTTGATGGATCAATTAATATTGGTGTTGCAGTTGATTGATCAGTTACTTTTGTTGTTTCAGTTGACAGAATTTCTAATATTGGTTGTTTCAGTTGGCAGAATTTCTAATATTGTTGTTTGACTTGGTAGAGTAGCTTCTGTCATAGTGACGTTTGACGAATTTGTTGGCAGTTCGTCTGACTGTGTTATTAGAATTGTTGACGGAATTTTAATCAGTATTGGGCATAGAGTAGGGCATGTGTCAGTATGCAGCGAAATTGATGGAGTTGATTTAGGTGATATTTATCCATTAAAGTTTCCTACTGAATCTGATGGATCATGTTTTTAAATGTCTGCAATTGATCGATATGAATGATTACGCCACTATTTATTTAAACACGAATTAAATAACTATTTATTCATAAAACATTACAAAACAATATATACCGTTGCTAAAACTCACTCTAAATAGTATCCTGCATCTACCATAAGCGAAACGAAATGTGCTGGTGTTGTAAAATATCTCTTCCAGGACAAACGTTTCCAATCCTGGTTACAGTGTTGTAGGTAAGAAACTTTAATGGAAAAGTAACGCCTTAATAAACTCGGACAATGTCGTTGAATGCTATCACTCCAACTCTATCCACAATTATCTGTTTTTAACACTACCATTTATTTTATTTTCCATATTTTTATAATAATTAACCTGACTGGCGTCTTCTTCTGAGGATGTTGATTCCGACGAGTCTGGTTGTGGTGACGTCCCCGGATTTTTACAAGGTCCACTCTTTTTCTTCTTGACCCCTGCAATAGTTGTCTACCATTTATTTTATTGTCCATATTTTTATAATAATTAACCTGACTGGCGTCTTCTTCTGAGGATGTTGATTCCGACGAGTCTGGTTGTGGTGACGTCCCCGGATTTTTACAAGGTCCACTCTTTTTCTTCTCGACCCCTGCAATAGTTGAAAAAAATTCATAGGTAAGATATACGCCTCTAAATTTTCCCTGCAGAGTTTTAAAAAGATGTGCTAAATAATATAATATGATCAAAATGAACCTAGACACTTTCGGATACAACTATTTGGATATGTAATACCGTCCCTTCCACATTCTTGCTTCAGGATCTTGGGACATGGACATAAGCCCTAGAAGAGAACAAAAGCAGGCCGTATGGTTTATGTTTAAAAATAATAATACGTTCACTTCGTCAAACGAGTTCAAAAACTTACCACATCTTTTTTACGTTTTTTCAAGGAGCTAGCTGATCCGATAACCGCCATAATGGCAACAAGAGTCAGGAAAAGCTTAGCTATGTAGTGCATTTTTTCCTAATTTTAATAATTAATCTGCAATAGATGTGTACTGATTTTATTTTTTGTGGTGTGGTGAACTGTCGTCAAATAAAATGGAGATTTAAAAAATTGGCATTTGATTCTTATGAAATCAGCCAGGTTGGCTAGGATAAATCGCATTAAGACAATTAACTTAAATAGAAAGCGTCATCACAATAAATTTTAGACAGTTGAATTCCGCGAATCATTGAATAATAAGAACACCTCAAATGGGGAAAACTGAGTTTTACCAAACAATAATAATTTGTGAAAGTTTAAAACAAATTAAGGATAACTCTTTGTCTGGTATTTTACATTTCTAAATATTTTATTTGGTCAAAATATGTTACGTTAATATATGTCTAAAAACCTTATAATTAAATAAATAATATAAATGGATACGTATGGTTTTAAACATGGAGTTTTGGTTTGCAGAAATTTCAGAACAATTAAGAACATTTTAGTTCAAA
>JAHZNC010001886.1:0-17494 GCA_027744095.1 Zhuqinia jingwanae | reverse complement strand
CCAATTTCATTTACAATTTTCAGAAAGGTGCACATTTCGAGTTAGGAATGTACTATATGATTTTGTGCTGCACATTCAGCATAATGTCTGCCATCGTTGTAGTGTACTTTTGCCCTGTAGCCGGTGGTTCCGGACTTCCAGAAATAATTGGAATACTAAATGGCTGTGTGGTACGTGATTTTTTATTATTGAAAACTTTAATATATTATGTATATTCGTAAAATATCAACTTTGACCTTGTCATGTTTCCTACTCATATATGTAATTCAGGTTAGAAATGTTCTCAACTTTAAGACGCTGGCGTGCAAAATGATTTCTTGCATTTGCACCGTTATCAGCACCCTTCCAGCGGGATTTGAAGGTCCAATGGTGGGTAGTATGAATAATGGTGCCCATTTAAAATGATATGAGATTTGTGATAGTGAGGTAAAATAAATAGGTAATATTTTTGTACACTTTCTGATGAGTACAGGTACATATAGGAGCACTTGTTGGAGCTTGCATGGCTAAACCATTCCGTTTTCAATCAGTACATAAAAGAAAAAAGTCAGATGATGAAGAAACAGAAGAGTCAGAAACGACTGATTGTTTTCCCAGATTTTGCCGTTATCGGGATTGTGGAGAAAGGTAATAATCTGAAAAAAGAAAATGTGTTATAGTTGGGTCGCTAATATATTTAATGTATTTATGCACTTTGTCTAAACACGTACACATTCATTCTCATCTAAATTTCAGACATTCACTTATTTGTGTTGGAGCTGCCGCAGGTGTGGCAGCAGCGTTTAGTTCTCCGATTGCTGGACTCACATTCGCAATGGAAGAGATGTCTTCACACTGGTCAAAATCTTTAACCTGGCAAACATTTGTTTGTTGCATTTTAGCGAGAGGAACGGCGGAGTTACTTCATGATCTATTTTCTGCATTAGAGAGTAGTGATCATGAAGCCACTCACACATTTCATTTGTCAGAATCTGCGTTGTTTGATGTAACTAATATAATTAAATATGTTGTCTCATTCAATTTCGGGTTAACTTTAATTTAACTCGGGTATATTTTGATAACAAAACCTGACTCTGATCTTTTTTTAATTTAAAGATGAGAAAAATACTGAATTTTAATTTAGCCATCATCATGCCAGCAACACTACTGGGTTTAATTGGAGGCTTGCTCGGAAGTGTATTTATATTCTACTTACTAAAAATTGCAAAGTTTCGCAGAAGGGTATTGGCAAGCATAAATTCTCCCGGCGTGGCCAACTTTGTCAAAATATTAGAAGTTCTCCTAGTCTCTGTAAGACAAATGCTTAAAGTTGGAAATTTTAATTTAATTGACTTGAAATTTTTTTACATGAACCATTTACATAAATTAAGAATAAAGCATATATGTCATTACAGGTCTTATCTTCTATAGCTGTCATGATGAGTTTGCAATATGCATCGTGCAAATCAACAGAACACACGCAGGTCCTTCATGATGAGAAGGCTCACAGTGCTAGATTTTTCCGATTACGTGGCTTTCAGTGTAATGAAACGTTGAATGTCACCATTCGTGATGGAGAGCTTGTTCAAATTGGTGAATTTAATGAAGGTATAAATTATTGCTAATTCATCAAAGAGATCCTGAGAAGAGCATTATAATAAATACTGCGATAGCGTTTCTTAAATTCATTAACTTTGGCCCCTTTCAGGAGCTTCTCTTTTGTTTGGCTCTTGGGAACAAATGATTCGGAACCTCTTTTCCAGGAGGACGGCTGGCTACTTTTGAATGGCCGATTCTTTTGTATTCTCTTGCTTTCTTTCTTGTATTATCCAGTTGGACATCAATCACCAGCATTGCCAGTGGTCTTCTTGTTCCACAGTTGTAAATTGACAATTTACTTGAATAATAATCTGCTATTAGTACAACGATGATTGACATGTCAAAAACAAGTCGTATTCAAATATTTATGTTTCGTTTTTAGAGCTATAGGAGCATTGTATGGGCGTCTAATTGGCCAGCTATTACACGACTTTCTGGAAATTCCGGTTGATAGCAAAGAATGGGACTGGATTGATCCTGGAGCACTTGCACTGCTCGGAGCCGCATCATTTCTTTCAGGAACGTCAAGGTTTGTGCGCATTGAATGTTGGCCCAATATGTTTATAAAAAGTTTGCAATTTACCGTTTTAGATGTGGTGGTAATTTTTTTTATTTTTTAGACTACCGGTGACATCCGTCATTATGATGGTATTTGAATGATCTTATATATTGTTGATTGTATATGTGAATCGTATAGTCATATTAATGCTTGTCTTTGTGCAAAAAATGGTGAATTGCATAATATCATGTATAAATATAATGAAAATCTCCATTTAGGTGGAAATGACCAATGATGTAAACATGTCTCTACTCATCATGCTTTGCGTCATGTTGTCCAAATTTTTTGGGGACCTGTTCACACACTCTTTGTATCACTCCTTGTTGGACTTTAAATGTATACCTTATTTAGAATCTGAATTAAAAATTTATAACGAGAATAACCGGTAATTTTTTATTCATTCTTTATACATCATTTATATATATATCAGATCAGTAACTTATGGCATGCATGTATTTCTTACAAATGTGTGATAAAAGTAGGATAAACCTTGAACTATTTCGAGCCGAAGACGTAATGAAATCCCCTGTCCAGTATGTTGGTGTAAAAGAAAATGTTTACAATCTTGCCAATCTTCTTCTGGACACAAACCACGGTGGCTTCCCAGTTGTCCAGGTTGGAAACGGCTTTAGTAGAACATTTCTAGGTATTATTACGAGATTAGAGTTGACAATCCTGCTTACGAAAACAAAGACATTTGATGCCCGTGAGCTTTTGGCTGAAGATATTGAGAGAATAAGAATATCATACCCTGAGGTAATGTGCTTAAAGCGTTGTTTTACATCAACACTGAAAACTTCAATCAATATTTAATTTGCGTTTAATTTTTTCCAACATAAATGAAATTCTAGTACAGCTCTGGAAAACTCAAGGATTTGGAGACAGTCAACACTGTTCTGCACATGTACAGCACTGGCTTAAAATACAGAAGCATTTTTGTGAATTTGGTATGAATTTACATTTATGCATTGGCATTAATATTTTTTAAAAATTTAAAAATTGTTCAATGTCATTAAACTTTTTTTTACGAATTTTGTTTTAGGTTCCATATATTAATGCATCCGCCATATTGGTTCCAAAAGACTTTTCCCTTTATCGAGCTTACATGATGTTTCGTTTCTTGGGATTAAGGCACATGGTTGTTGTAGACAGGCATAATCAAGTGGAGGGAATCATTACAAGAAAAGATTTACTCGGCTTCACAGTTGAAAAAAAATTGAAATTCGCGTTGAACAATAATGTGCGGAAAGGATTTTACATAGGAAGTCCCGGTAGCGACTCGGATGGTTCAGGAACAAGCTCATATACCAACTCACCTGCGAGTACTCCGTATGAGGTGATCAGTCGTGTAGACTCGTTGACACCCCCACAAGGATTACAGTCCACGGTAATTCTGGAAGAGGAGGAAGGTGAAGAAGAAGGAGGAGAAGATAGAGCAGCAGCAATCTTAAAGTCGTCGTTAATAATAATAATATTATTATTTTGTTTGTTTGTTAATTAACTGTTGATTTCTGTTGTGAAAATTATTACCTTGTTTAGGACAAAGGGAAGGTATAAATTTTGAAATTTAAAATGTTGCTTCTTCGTGTTAAAAAGGTTATTTTGGATATACTTATGATTTTTCATCCACTTAACTTATACATTTTTCTGAAAGTGAAATTGAAAGTTAATAAAAATACATGCATATGAGCTTTACCTTATATATATATATTGATATTAGAATATTTTTGTTACGTTTGTAGAAGGTAGTTAAAAATAGACAATATCTACCCGTGTAACTTGGGTGGCTTCTTGTGTTACAAACCCAATAACAATGATTGAATAAATAATGGCTTGATTGGTTTTCCTCCCAGAGGGTATATTTCACTCTATCCTACTCAACAGATATCATGCAAAGTTTTCCTGGAAGCGACAAATGGGTTAAAAAATACATCTTCTTACCCCTTCCTTACAGTCACAGTGCAGGGGTTGAGGGTACGTACATGCTTACTTACATACATATTTGATGATTTAAGCACTAAACATAATATTTCACTTTTTGGACTAACGATGAACGATTGTATCGTACATAATATATCATCTCACCTCATTCAATGTTGGATTTGATGGGAGGAACTAAAAAATAGATGATGTGTTCATTGATAACGTTTTTTAACATTTACTTATTAACTAAAAAACATGTAACATTATGCTTAGCCTCATGATGGTGTGGTAATGGCCACTGTGTGGTATTTTTTTATCAAGTTATTATAGCGCGATTCATAGATTTTGTAAATGTTTTTGGGCATAATCCAGAGAAAAATAATGACCTGTAGACAGTATCGCACACTTCACTTGCAGCCTTTGTCTTGTTTTAAAATCTCATCACCTTCATATTTGTCCATTTGGTTTGAAAAATTAAAATGAAGTAAACTAAAACTAATTTAATAATCTAGATTGTTGTAAAAGATACGACAAGATTGAAAAAATTCTGAACTTTAAATATAAATGTTGAATGAGTGTAAATGTTAAATCTACATACATATTGAATGTGCCTTAAGCAAGAGCACATAATTGTTCAACAATTTAAATACGTAATTTCATACACAAGTACAATTTTCCCAGAGAAAGAGAGTGAGAGTGCTTTGCTATTAAATTTAATATACCTGATAATAAACTTTAATTTAATTGCTCTTGGGCATGCTGCCAGCATTTTGCTGGAGCACCTCTCAAGAAAAATTAGAGTAACTTTAAAGTATAAACTCAGACATGGCTTATGTACTATGTTATGTTTCTTTTCTTAAAATCTTCCCAGAATTATTTAGTGATAATGGGGTTGACTAATTGTACACGAAAATATTTTTCGGGTTATAATAGTTACATGATACCCCATAATTACGTTGCCCCATCAGCATGATCTGTAAATGAAATTGCTATTTAATTGTAGTGCAAGGTACATTTTTCAATGAACAGTAGCTGTCCCTTTTCATTGTAAACTTTTGTAGACAAAAGCTTTCTCAATTGATCATGTTCATGAAAATCTTCAAGAATGCACTTTCTTGTCTACAGAAAAATCAAAGATAATCGATCAGAGATCATGTTATGTTCATTGTACCAATTTCAAGAAACCTTGATAAATACACGGTATACTCTGAATCATCTTAGATCACTGAGATTTTATTAAATTACACTTTCTCGTAATGTGTAAATTGGTGTGCATCTCTTGTTGTTACAAAAATTGCCTGAGTTGAGTAATTATTATCAGGGAGGAATAATATGTTTTTCTAAATCTTTTTTTTTTTCAAATTCAATATTCATAGTCAATCGTGTAACCATTTTTTTATAAAACAATTTTCACTCAACCTTTCATTCAATACATCTTTTACAAAATTCTAACCAAATTTATCATGAAACCTATGCACTGATTATTATCTGAGTATTTCTTTCCAAGATATTTTTTGTATGATCGTATCATTGATAAAAGTTGAAATCTTAACTGAGAAGCAAAGAAGCATGTACCCGTTTCAAATTGGGAAATCACAATGGGCGGCTTAAGAAAACAGAGACCGACGACCACCGAAACAATCGAAAAAAAGGTTAAACATGATCTCTGTATATACATATATTGCATGCTCCTCTTTTAAAACACACGTTTTTTTATTTCTACAACTCTCGGGAAAATTGAGAATGAGATGAAGCGATACAGGTTCCTTGTGCATGAACTGAAGCAACAGGTTGAAGAGGAACAGTACATTCTTTAATAAAAAAGGAATTTTCTTGTGGATGCCTTATGCAATAAGTTGTACCTGGGATTCTCATTTTTCCAATAGTGTAGAGATTCTTATTGTATCCCATTTCTTGTAAAATACACCACAAACCTACTTATTTTCTATTGCGTTTGAATTGAAACACAATATTGATACTTTGCAACAATACATCAACATTTTATCATCATCTTCAAGTTGATTAAGATCTAAACTGACACAATTCCACATGATATGGCATGAAATGAAAATTTTATTGGTGTTTTATGTTTTTGCCATGAAAAGCACATACAAAAACATAATACTCAAAGCATATCGCACAAAATGCACCTTTTTTATTTTTTTTATTTCGTAGAAAGAGAGTTAAAACGTTTCATTTAAAACTTATCATGGTTTTTTCCCTTAAGATTTAATTGCTTTGTTGTGGGGGCCATTTTATTTTCATGCGCATTTTCTTTAAAACGCGTTAAAATAGAAAGGGAAAGGTGGTGCGGCGGTGCCGAACTGTCGATTATCGATGATCATCGTGTATTATCATTACCAGTCTCATATGAGCACCTAAAAATACCTCATATGTTATACATTATTTATACCTGTGTTTTTTTTTAAATTCTGTTAAAGCACTCACTAAAATAAAACGACCTTCTTATTCCAAAGTTGACTGATTCACATTCATCATAAAAGAATAATTGTACAAATGTATATTATGAAGGGCAGCTGCACTTGTGCCGTACATCATTAATAAATGGATCACCGTAATAAGAGCGAAAGATGAAGGGTCCTTTTTTTCCTTCTCCATATTTGGACCTTGAAAATCAGTTAATTTTCAGCAATTAATTAGCTTACCTATCTTCGCTTTCGATGACGATGATGGGTGTGCAATGAAGTAAAATAGGTACATATATAAAGATAATAGTACATTAAGAGGCTCATCTTAAAAATGATGCATTTCTTTCTGTGTTTATAGTTCTATAAAAATTACAGTTACTTATTATTATTATTATTCCTGTTTATGGATGTAATAGGCAAAGCACCTGGCAGTAGTAGCATTTTTACAGTTACAACATTAGTCCTAAATTACAAGGGTGCTTACTCATTTCATTTTAAAATTATCATTAATAAAAATTCGATAATCAGTTGCTTGCTGTGTATATGCCAGAGATATACGAGCCTGTTACTTATATGTATGCGTTATTTGGGTACACATATAACCAAAAGACAGACATCCAACTTATATTAAGAATGATTGCCTTTGACTCTGAACAGGTTTAAGCATAACTGGCACAAGTGCTAGTGTATTTAGGAAGAAAAATGACGTTAATCATACTTTTATCATCGTATTAATCAAGAGCTAATTGTTTTCCAAACACACCTCCGTTTCACGTTCGCTTCTTCATTTTCCTTATGTTGCGTGCATGCCGTATATTTATACCAAGTAAAAAAAATACTCTCCCCAATCTACATAAAGCGTCGAAAACGAAAAAAAATTTGAATTTATAAAAAAAAGATCATAAGTTCAGTCATTCAGTTAATTATCGCGCATTGAATTATTGTATGTGCTTCCCAATGCATATCATTATTTCAGGGATGCTGTGTGCAAGCTGCTGCCTTGTCTTGTTAAGTTTTTTGAAATTTCATTACCGCATTTTTGTACTCGCATGCATATACCTACGCATTGTTATACAAATATTGTTTAAAAAAATATACTTGTATTATTATGATGGTTCATAACTATACGTATAAATGATGACTGTCAATATAGAGATGGCTGTAGGCATAAATTAACGATTGGATAAAGAGAAGACACCTTATTAATATGTGTACATTGCATTATAATGCATTATAATGACGACGGTAGCATTCAATGAGTCACTTTATTACTTGCGCATATGAAAAGATTGAGTATATTGATATGATATAAGGGATATTCTACTACAAACGAGCTATATGAATATAAAATGCATAATATAAATATGTATATATAAAGATAGAACATTAACTATTTAACATAATAAAACATTAGAGAGCTGCCGATTATATGATTGTGTACTTCTCTTCTGTTTAAAAAAAAAGAATCAACCCGAACCTATCTTATCAGAATTTATAATGGCCATCCAATTTGAATCAGATGTACACAATATAACTACACATATACCTGCTCATTTCTATTGAACTGATCATTTTTAAAAACGTAGTAGAGAGGCAGGCAGTCGAGCGTCAAGTCTCTAAATTGAATGTATAAATCTTCGTCCGGAACTTCCGTTAAACCCTCGAAGGCATATGTAATGGAACAAAAAACAATCATCATAAGTACTACTACTACTACTACTACATGTACCGCATCTTTTTACTGGTCTTGGTGAATGGATTAGGATTTAAAATACAATTCACTTCACAGAATATACTTTTTTAAATATATACATATATTATTATGACGTATAAAAGAAGGATCCCTCCATTATTTTTATGTGAAGAAAAAATTGATTTGAATGATTCGTTTCAAACGGAGATTGCATCTGCCCCGTTTGCATTGCCACATGCATGCATGCATTTATTATTATCTTTCACTTTCAGCTTCATCTTCAGATATTTTTTTTGCTTGATCCTCTATTATCATTTTTACTACAACTGATCGTCATTGTTAGAAAACCCAATATAATTTCACTGTCTATGCATGCCAGTTTTTTTCAGCCAAGGGAGACAAACATGCTGTCTGTGCTAATCACGACAAAAATAAAATGCAGGTAATAAAAAAATATGCATGCATATAACATAAAACATTATTTATTTTTAAAGATAAAGAATTTTTTTTCTTCACCGCGGAAAAAAGAAAGGTTGTTTCTGCATTTTTTGTTGTTGTTGACACGTTCTATTGTAAATAGCACGCGATTAAGCAGATGCATATTTTAATATGAAAAGAGTAAATTTTGCATTGTTATTATGTGTCTGTGCACACACTTGAACGTATTTACACATGCATTACATTATGTAAAGTACAACATACCACACGGTACAAAATGACAAAAATTCGTGATCAAGTGTTGAATATTTTGCATATTTCTTGTGACGCAGCTTCAAGTCTTGGAATTCCTTTGGAAAGCTTTTTAGTGGAATAAACAACATTCAACATTACCACACACACACCACAACAAGAAGTAAACAATGATACACTTTTGATATGTGGTTATGTAGTTGTGTTAGATAATTTAGGTACACAAATTATATGTGTGTGTAAATACGTGGAAGGATGGTGATCTTTGTTGTAGATACCTATTAGCGGTCAGGTTACCCACGTGAAACAAAAATTGAGAAAACAATCGGTTTAAATAATAGATGTTTTACAAGATTCGATACAGATAAACTGCAACCGTCTGCCGTTTTTGTTTGCACAGCATGTGTCTCTGAACTCTTTCTAGCCCTTTTTCACTGTATTTCGTGCAATGCAATTCCAAATGCGTCTGTACATATCGCTTATAGATTATTATGCACCTTGTTCCTTGTTTGTTTTCCATCATAATACTATTCGGGTAAGCTCATCAATATTTTTTTATCGACTGTTGTTGCTCAATTCAAGTGTATCATCGAAATCTGAAGATTTGTTCAAGTTGTAAAAGGGATGATGATACCACACACAAAACAACCAGAAAATATGTAAGAAAAAACCAACAAAAACAATTCAACAAACAACAAAAGAGCTTTTGTGATGAATTGAACTCCTTCTGTTTTTTTCCAAAAATGTGGTAAATTGCTTTTGTTTGCATTTCACTGCCCTTTTTTCTCTTGCTTTTACCATTGCTGCTTGCTAGCTGTTGCTTGCTGGAGCTAAACTTGAAAGATGATGTGGGCATATAAGATAGATGTTTGGAATATGAGTGTAATAAGAGTCTATACTTCTCTCTACAGTTAAACGCACAGGTTACAAGATACGCGCAAACCTGGGGTGGTCTCTTGAAAGGTGTGACTAAACCCTTTTTAATGACTTTATTTGCTCAAGATGTAGAGAAGCAGACGGAAAATTGAGCGTTACATACTGATTCGGTTTGACTTGTTACTCATATTTTAACACTATTTAGTGTGGGCTTGAGTTGAAGTATCACTGGTAGTACGGTCCTACAATTTGACATTTCTTTCCATGCATGTGCGCAACAAACAATATTTCATCATTTTCAGGTGTACACATTTCATCTTGTTTCTTGGAAAACGCTATCCGATCGAAAAACCAATACGAGAACACTTGATGCGTGTAAAATTACAAAACATTTAACTTACTAAATTCTTTTTGAAAACTTATATTGTTTATTGATCGATTGTATATATGTTCGTACATATGTATAAACACAACAAGCTTTACTCGTTTTATAACTTCCAGCCTACATTCCAGGTCTAACTTTTATAAGCAATCGTTTTTACCATGTCAAATAATATAGTGGTAGAGGGCACGTGTGCAACATGAAGTAATAATACGTGTGTTAATAATATGTAGTTATGTACCTCGACCTGTACTGTTGACTGTACCGGATAATCAATTCTTTTGGATCGTTGTTATTGTCTAACTTTCCGCAGGATGTTCTTTTCTTCTCTGTTGAAATTACACAAGCCTGACGAATAATCAAGAAATTTTATGGAATTTAAATGAATGATAGCCTTCAAATTCACAGGAAGAAGCGGACAGATGTAAATGAATGATATTGTTCATAGTAAGTAGTACAAGGCAAGTAAGTCGCATTTTTACAATAAATATTAATTATGTATGCATATATTTTCACCTGCAAGGTAGCTACCAACATAACAATAATACACCTAACCATTTGAAAACAATATCAAGTGATAAAGACGGTGATGATTAACAGTTGAATATAATCAACATGTGGAAAAAGAGTGACAGAAGTGGGTCTCGTAAATGACACGTACGCGCATATGTACATATTTTTTCAGATATCTCAGTTCTCTCTCCCCGAAAACTCATATACCTACCATCCTATGCAAGATGAATAGACGTACTTACAAATCCTTATCTACAAAGAGACACAAGTTCATTATGGTGTCAAGCTCCTGACATAATTTTGAAAGATACAAGTATACAGTGGCGTGGAACAGTAGTGGTGGTGGAGGTGAACACACGCACACAAGATTATTATTACATACTACATAATATATTACACAACACACAACAAGATTAAAAGATAGTGATATCCTGCACATCATCCTCCTCAGCGTATTTTTTTTCAATTGACAAGAGATTTGAAGCTCTTTGCTTTTTTCTCCTTTATTGCAGCTGGTTAAAGAATACAAGATACTAACCTGCCGATGATGATGATGATGCTGCTGCTCATGTTCATTATTAATCAGCAAGCCCACCAAAACATGGATCATATTCTTCTCGTCTCGATTTCAACGATATCTTGGTTTTGAATAAAAGAGAACACTGTTGGATATCTTGGATCAAAAAATATCCCTTTAAACTTGAAGGGTGTGTTGTTATCGCGGCGCAGTGCACATGCACCCATTGCCGTGCCTGGTGCGTTAAATTGCTTGGCATCTTTTTCTCATTGGCTGGTGCCAGCATGGTCCCATCAAAGAAAAAATAAATCCATCTGTACCTAAACTTTGTTGTGCTATACGCATATATATTAATATGTAATATATTATTACATACGAAAATATAATATAATATGAATCCTTATATTTTTTCTGGTGATATAACCAAACACTCAATAAGCAAGCTAATAATAATCGATTGGCACAAGATGTATTTTTTTCTTCAACTGCTTTTTTCAACCCTTCCCTTGTTGCACGCAGTACACATGCCATTATACCATCATCTCTCTGCTACTGTGTAAAAGTATATAAGGACTTGGACAACTGTGAATTTCTTACGGTGAGCCGGTAAAGACGAACAAGGAATAAAGATAGAAAACAGAAGGAGGGAGAGAGGAGGAATCACTGGTTATACTGGAGCAGCAGATGTAGAATTGTAGAATGAAATGCTCATTCCATTATTACTGTATACCAGTTTTTTGTGTGCATTTTTTCTTCTTGAATGAAATACTGGGCCAGTGGTTACAGTACAGATTGCCGTAACAAGTCCTGTTCTTTTCCGAAACTTTCTTTAATATGTGGTTAGTCAGACATAAAATGCATCTGTATATTTTTAACATAATATATTATGGTTATACATCTTGCATGGACTTGTAGCGCTTGATATTGTCTGTATTCATTCTCCTCTAGTTGTAGAAAACCTATATATCTACCTATCTTTTTGAAAGTCGTGCTAACTCAGTGGCCAATAAATCTTTGGGCGGCGTACTATGTTGTCAAAATAATTATCAATGTAGATGCTTACTTAAATGTTTCAATGATAGGAAACAACGGAGTGGTGAGCAGAGAAAGTTAATAGGATTACATAATATTCCATTTGCTGCACTTTTTTATATGCAGAGGGCTACTTTTAAGTTGAGGTGGACTTCGATTTGTTTAAAATATGAAATAAAATGCTTATTGTAACGAAAATCAATTTAACCGGAGAAGGAACGTTTTAAAACAGACACTTATGAAAGACATACATAAGAAAGATTGTAGTTGTTTTATAATAATATTAAATCCAAACGTGAATGAACCGATTTGGATTTGTATACAACAGAAGAAGAAGTTTGATTGTCATTTTAATTATATGAATAATAATTATTATTACGATTATCTCTCCCCTCCCCCAACAAAATTTAAGCCAAGGCAAAATTTTCATCAGGTGACATTTTTATGTTGTATTCATTTTGATATTAAAAAATAAAAACCTGCCATTTTATTTACTATACACTAAGGGGGCGATTAGGGTGTGTTTGCAGTTTGCCAACTGAAGCTTTCAGATAATCTTAATTCTTTTGGGGGTTTGGCGTTATTAATTAGCGTATATATATGCGGTAGGGTAGAAAAAGTGCGACGCAAATTAAATGCAGATCCTATCCTAATAATTCATCTGATGATTATATGTATCTCATCATCCTCCTTCGCGCACACATATTGCGATCTCTGCTTTGTTGGATTAAAAAACATTAAAAAAACATAAAACACACGTATTTGCCACCAGACATACATTTTAAAAAGTGGCCCATTAATTTATGGTTAAAGTACACTTGTTTTAATTCATCAACGTTGAGCATGATGGTGGGGAGGGGAGAACGATTATTTGGATCAAAGTAAAATGTAACAACAAAAAGGGGCGTTATTGAGAAACGATCAGTCAAAAATGAGAAGGAGACTGGCTAGGAATCATGCAAACATCACGTCCCTTATTAGCATAATTTGCACACTTACCACCACTTGTCCATCAACACGTTACCTGTTTGCATATATATACAGTTACCAACTCAAACCGGTACAAACAATCAACAACGCATAATAATATGCTTTACCTAGGTACTTGTCATTTTTAAGAAGGGGTAAGCTGATAAGCTGAAAAACACATTGGAAAACCCACAATGACAAACTCAAATCCGCATAATATGAAGTGTGGTGCACTGTAATATGCTCCTATGTAAATGTAATAGAAACCAATCCTCTCTTAAAAAGCACTAATCTTCTATAATCAAACCACCATCACTATTACGTATACTAGTAAGCAGCATCATTATCAGTTTATATAGCTTTTAAATGATGTATTTAACCATGATAACTCCAACCCAGAGAAAGGAATACAAGTTGTGTGTACAAATAAGTACAAGATAAAATTGATCAATAGAATTTTACTTATTTACTATTGTGTTGTGTGTGTGGGTGTCTGTTCTGTTCTGTTTATACTTTTCTCTTTTCTTGCAGGTGGGCTTATGTCTTTTACATACGACGTTAATAATACTACAAGTTGCGCAATTATAAAAAAGTGTGTATGGGCTTAAAAAGTTTTAAATCCTCCTTTTCTGCTCTGATGATCTTTGATCTAGTTTAGTTTAGCTGGTGCATGGATGATATATGATGTTTTAGCAAAAACTAAAATAAAATGGGTGTGTTTTGTAGTGTGTGGTCAATATGAGGATTAGTAAAAGGCCACATAAAAGCAAAATTTATACAAAATTTATGCAAAAGAGAAATGGCAATCGTGCTGTGGAATTTGAATGATAATGAGGATTTAACTTTTAAATATATTTTAATTTTAAATTTATAAATTCTATTAAAAAAAGTACAATTATGCTGAACTACTACTGGATAGAAGAAACTAGAAGCAAAGGGCTTGTATCATGCACGTCACCAAGATAGCGCGACATGACATTTTGCAATCCTTTAAATCTGGATCAGCTATGAAATTTTCCTGATGAACATTTAATCTAAAAACAGTAAAGCAATAATTGTGTAATGTTTTGATGAGACATTTTGGTGTTGTACAGGTTATTGGTATCGCACGTGCCATTTGATGTATTCAACCAGTGTTTTGTAAGAAATGTGGTGTCGTCGTCGGTCACACGGATATTTACCGTGATGGTTGACGTGACCGGATTATCTACACATACACGTATTCTAATCCGCATGTTATTATTGATTGTAAATTAACAACTTGACGAAAACTTCACTGTATTGATGAGATGTGTATCTTTTCTTTTTGCTGTTATAGTTTGCTGTTAAAAGTTTGAAAAATGTATTCCTATACAAGAAAAGAAAATGGTTTGCTCTTTTTGCTGCTGATAATGACAAAAATATAGACTGCATGAATCCGCAGTGGAGAGTTCATTATTTAGCCATTTTCCCATTATCAGTGTAAATAGCTTTTTCATTCTTTGCCTGGAAGAAAGTAGTCGTACATACAATTCAACAAAAGGTGGATTTTGGGAGGTCTGGGAATTCTCTGAATGAAATGAATTGTCCATTGAATAATGGGACACAAAGAAAATAGTGTATGGAATCAGTCGCAGAATTTATTGTACATGATTCTGTATTTGCTTTGCTTGACCAGACCAGGTATGCATTGTAATGTAGGTATGTAGGTAGATATAGAATAAAACTTAACTGTTACGCAGATTATTGGTAGTTTTCATTCATGAAGAATGGAAAGGAAAATGGCTATTGATCCCTATTGCTTTTTTTGCTGCTGATGATGATTGTACACCTTTACAATAATTTCTTTACCATTTTATTCATTTACACTTGGGTTTCTTGGGTATAATAAAGAATTTACAAACTTTAACAATGATTCTGTTGGGCTAAATTTTTTTTAGTGCATCTATCAACATCGTCATCCCAGGACAGAGCAAGGCAGTATTTTTAACAATGAATTGAATCCGGTGAGGTGAATGGTGGTGCAGTGATTGATGTCCCAGTGCAAAGTGTTTCTCTATGTTTTCTTGGCCATTTGCAACACAAAAAGTAAAGTTGCATTTCAGGTTTCTATTTTATTGAATTACAAACAGTCACAATCACAAGGCATATTCATTGAAAAAAGAAGAAGAAATAAAATTCAAGGTTTGCTTTGGTTGTCCATCCATCCATCCACACTAGACTGCCTGCCTCCTCTTCTCTTCTTCCTCTATCACTCTCGTTATGTGTATGGTATGTAGTTAGGTAGTTGCATTGATTCATTCACAATATATCCCATTCATCATTCTTTGAATAATAGGAACGAAGTTTTTATATTCCGGGATTTTACTTCCTCTCATTATTGCCCTGTCCATGCCCAGTGAACCGGAGAAAAAATACCAAGGTCCACTTAAGTCAAAGCAGAGAATCATCATAATGCACACAGTGTAAATTTTTCAATGTTTATGTCTAAAATGGTTAACAGGTATTTTTAAATGCATCCCTTCCAGAAATTCTCCTTTGTGAAATGTTTTTTGGTAAATTTTGTATAACATTTTAAACTACAAGCTTGTACTTTTGTAATAATAATCAGTGTGTGTAGTACAATGAAATGAGTTCAGGTGGTAGTACAGGAGCAGCTGCATTTAAAAGTCCTTTCTCCTCTGTACGAGACAGCGTGAATAAGCATTATTTTGAAAATTATAAGTGCAGCCGTGGAATATGATATGAAAGTTGTATATTTATTGGCACGTGGCACCTGAAAAAATGGATGATGTGAGTGGGAGGTCAAAATGTAATCATTGAGTATTGAAATCCTAGTTATTGTGATCTATTTTGTCCTTATATATAGATTCACAGACCACCCAAAGTTTGTGAGAATTTAGAATAAAATTTGAAATAAAAAAACACCTAAATATTTTTATACCGTCGACACTTTGATTTGAAAGTAACTGAAATTTTTCTGTGTTATCGTTCTGAAATATTGCAAAATAGGTTATTATATGTTGTGTATTTATTTGAATTATTCCATTACATTTTGTTTGTGGTGTAAGAAAAGTTGATAAAAGTACAATAAAACCATGTTGTACATTTTCGTTTTATCCTGTCTGAAATCAAAACTGTCATACATAACTTCCATTCATAAATTTTCAAGTTCCATATAATTTCTCCACAAAATTAGGTTCGATGGTTGTTCATGCTGTAAGGCTGTACGTAGTCATAATTAACTTGACGGGTTAACTGCGTGTTTAATGATTATTGCTGGTTGTTAAAAACACGACTTTTGACCCTGTACTTGATTTTTATGATATTCTATATTTTATTGTGTATTATAAGAGATCTCTGCATAACACACCATTCTTTTCTATTCTATCTGTACTTGCTCCTATTATTAGCCCTGTGCAGCGGAATATAAAATAGATGGTCTCCTTATTTTCACTAAAACTAGAAACAAAACGTAGCCAAGATGTCGATACCTCGTTTGTAAATATGTATTTTCAGAGACAGAGAGGCATAATAACTTGCATTCTAAAGTGTACTTTTAACAGCATTACAATATTATTACATGCTCTTTAAATTTAAAATGTGTTACTCTCTGTACCCGTTATCCTAAATGACGCTACTATATAGAGAGTAAAACAACTGCTGTTGGCTATTTGGAAGTGAGAAGATAATGTACATTGAGAAAATTGAAGTGTCTCATTATAGTATATCATCATGCTTATTTCGATGTTACACAATTTTCAAAAAAAATTATATTGTATTGGTCCACCATCATCATCCTCGTCTCCCTCTGATCTCGTTTGATCAGTAACCGACATAGTGAAACACAAGACGAACATTTTCTAACACACTGTGAGTGAGAGTCAACCAGTCTCCTAAAAATACTTCTTATCTCAAATTACCGTTTCACCCACTCACTCAAAAACAAAGCCAAGTAAAAATGAGTTTGAGGGGGTGCTAGAACGCATTTTGACTGATTGTGAATGAGGGTGACATTGTGTGTACATGCACTCTTTCCTCAGTTCACTACAAATGCTCTCCATTCGTCACATGTTGTCCAAATTTTGACTCAATTCATCTATCTATTCATTAACTAGCTCGGTGGAGAGTAATAATAAGTAGGGATTATTATGACAGGCTATTTTGTAAATTGCAAAAAACATCAGAGGTCATTTAAACTGGAGGAAAGTAACGGATATGATCTGACAATGAACCGGCCCACTTTGAACATCGTAAAAAATGATGATGTGCTGGTGGTATATGTGGCATTTATATTCTCTGTGTAATGCTTTTACTACTTGCAAGACACATGCGTTGTGTGTGTGATGTGTGT
>JAHZNC010001885.1:0-14616 GCA_027744095.1 Zhuqinia jingwanae | reverse complement strand
TGCTGCATGTGTGCAAAGTTTATTTCAGTCAGACAGGTCTCCTTGCTTGGACGGTCATGAGCATGGAAAAATATAATGGATGGATCACGTTCCATTTAATCCGCTCTCTCTCTCTACATTCTCTCTTTCTCCCATCCTAGTTGCTTCATTTGTTCTCGTAGATTTTTTTTTGGCTTTATTGGCCAAGCCTCGTTGTCTCTATTCGTAAGCTCTCTTTAGCCCCATAGCTCCTAACTATATTGGATTTATGGGATGATCGCTTGAACTCTCTACACCATTCCTTTTATGCCCTCTTTTTTCTTCTTCTTCCAAACCAAAAGCACAACATAACGTTTTTCATTTCGATGTTCAATGTTCACGAAAATGATGACGACGTTGATGATGATGATAATGATACCACCACAACCGATATCGGATCTTAAAACATTTTTACCCTCTACACACACACCATAATATCCAACCAAAATCCAAAAAAATAATCTTTATTCGCTTTTCTCTTCTCTCCTCTTATATTTTTTAAGGTTCAGGTAACGTTCTCGACTTTTTGGCTTCTTTTGTAGTTGATTTATCTTTAAAAGATATATATTGACTCTCTGGTACACACACTATGATTTCTTTGGTATTATTCAATGTGTACATAACATAAAACAGTATGAAAGCCATTCTATATATATCCAGTTCACTCACCCACTAAAATTTACCATGGAGTCTTCTTTTTTTTGGGGATCATGTCATCATTATTTTCACTTGGTATTATTCAATGTGTGCATAACATAAAACAGTATGAAAGCCATTCTATATATATCCAGTTCACTCACCCACTAAAATTTACCATGGAGTCTTCTTTTTTTTGGGGATCATGTCATCATTATTTTCACTTTTCTGCTTTCAAAGAAAGGATTCAAAAGAAAGAGGCTCACTAAACCAAACATACATATATTATGGTATGCTCTTTACATCATATATACACCATAATAAATATACTATACACAAAATAATCTCCATTATTATTATTATCATCATCATCATTTATCCATTCACCAGGATGATCATCATGATCATCATCATGATCCCACATATATGTATCCAAGCAATTTATTTATAACAAGACGATTATTATTGCATGTGATACCATAAAACCATCTATCTATCTTTCTGACTACGAAGCTACCTATAATAACAATAAAACTTTATTGAAGCCAGGAGAGAACACTGAACACACATACAACATGCTGTATGAACGAGAGCTTTAGTTCATCGATACAAACCGAAAAGGGAAAGAGTTTTTTTAGGTCAGAAAATATTGTTCAACTTTTTGTTAAGCAGCAACACAGTAACGCTGCTGCTGTGGTGGTGTAGTGTTATGGTATCATGTTTCGAAAATGGTTTTTACTGTCCTTGATTACACACAGAGAGAGAGAGAGAGAAGCTTGGCTCTCTCCATTCAAAAAAATGGATGATGTTACAAGAAGGACGAACCAACCACCACGGTAAAAGTTTAACTTTCTCCTTTTATTTTCGCAAACATAAATTTGTGCGAGACTTGGTTCTTTATTCACAACACATTTATTATGTGTAAAATATTATAGCATATCAGCAGCAGCAAGTAATATTATCATCGTCATCATCATCATCATCATCATTTTCTTCCTTGCCTGTGCAGTGTATGGACTGTAGTCTTGGAAATCTTTTTCTACATTTATTATGCAAGCGCAGGCAAACTTACCATGCATATTTTCTCTACTTGCCTCTCTCTCTCTTCGTCTTGAAATAGAAGGCCATTTGTTACTGTCTCTGCTTTGAGTTTGCTGCTGCTGGTGCTGTGCTGGTACTACTGCTGCTGTTATTGTTGTTGTTGTTGAATGTGTCAAGTTGAGATTATTACTGCTGTCATGTTCCTGTTGGTATGTGTTTATACAAGCATGCATATATTATGCGTAGGTAGATTACTATTACTTGGATTACAGCAAACAGCAAGCGCAATAATAATAATATGTACTCCCATACAACGTAAATTATTATGGGTGCCTTAAGTAATAAAACATTGTTTCACTTGTCTATTTACTGCTCCTGGTATTTTCTAGCCAACGCTACTAAAACTTTCTTTTTATGTGTATACATATCTACATAACTTGTAGTCTTTTTTTCTTTGATAGAGAAATAGAATCAAGCAAGCAACCAAGCAAGTAGTCAGGCAGGCAGAAGTAAGGAGAGAGAGAGAGAAAGAGGATACTATCAAGGAACGATCATTCGTCAACATGTCACTGGAATCTGGACTGTGAATAAATCACAGTCAGTTCCACATGAGAGCACACTTTTCTCTCTGCTGCTGCTGTCGTTCTCTTTAATAAATAGCTTGCTTGGCCATGTAAAACATTCAACATGCATACAACCAGTAGTAACATTATTATATAGGCGGCCTGTTTTGTACTCCGATATATAATATTTTGCTATAGATTACATTCAAATGTTATGTACTATAAATAGTAGTAGTAGTATAAAAGAGCTACTACTACAATCAGATTCATAATATTATTCATGCACAAAAAATTGACGTCAATTCAGCTCTCTTTGAACATGTTTGAAGAAAATGAATTTGAAACATGAAGGAAAACACACACATATATAATACGACTGCTTTTATATAGCAATTTGATATGTGCCCAAAAATAAATTTAACATTTAAATATTTTCCCCCTGATTTACATAAAAAATACTAAATATATATAAATGCATGAAGATTTTCAACTTTGGAAAATTCAATGTGTCCCAAAAAAATAGAGTTTAATAATGTATGTACACCACATTATTACTTGTCGTCTAAAAAGGAAAAAAAAAGATTTGACTGTGATACGGTATGTTACTTGTTTGTACGTACCGCTTCTACTGGTGCTGCTACTTTACGTGCAGTAATAATAGCACACATTTTACAAAGGACCTCTTTCCTTTTTTCTCTCTTTTGCTGGATACATAATAACAAATAATAGTTCCACCCGTTTATCCTGCTCTTTTCTTTGGTTTATCATCATCATCATCAGTAGTAGTAGTAGTAGCAGCAACATCACAAAAAATATATATAAAAGAGGAAAAGCAAAAGGAGTTTCAATGAAGATTTTAAACGTCACGGTGAGGAAGTATGCATGGCAGATTACAAGGGAGATAAGCTTATGTACATATCATATAATAATATTCTTGTTTTTCTTGATCATGTCATCATCATGAGACCAATTTTTTCTTGTCCTCTTCTCACAAAACATCCTCATCTCCCATAATAAAATGTTTACATAAATGCATGTTGTTTTGTAGCAAGTACTTTGAATGAAATCTCTTTCTCTAGAAGAAAAAGAAGAAGAAATTTATTGTTTGATGTTTATGCGAATATAAAAAGCTGAAGGAGAAAAAAAAGTGCTTTAAATAGTAAAACTGTTTTACAAGTTATTTTTTTCTAGCATGCTGTGTGAGATGAATCAGAGAAACAGAAGCGTGCATAAGAAAATGGCAGTATAAAAAAAATAGTCATGAGATGTAAATTGACTTGAGTAGTAGCAGCAGCAACTTCGTATAATATGCATGAATGAGATGTTCTCTTGTAATAGTTATGCAGATGATGATGATGATGGTTCTACTACTTTAACTGCCTTGCATGTTAAGAAAACAGACAGAAGAGGAAAAAAAGAAGAAAAGGGGGAAGGGTAAAAAGAAAATAGTATCTCGTGATGATGATGTGATGATGATCATCTACATTTTAGTCAATTGAACAAGTAAAAGGAGGTTGGTAGTTGGTATATTCTCATATGAGCATAATATATTAAACTGGCGAAGGAAAAAGAAAGCCGACTCTTTTTTTCTTGAGATGCGTGTAAGCATGAAAGTGGCGTAATTTTCTTTTTTTCTTCTCGTGAGCATTTTTATCGTGATATAAATTTGTACATGCATACATAGTGTATTATATGGTTGATATAACGAATGATTTTTTCATTTGATGTTAGCCGTTATTTGTTGTTGTTGATGATGACAATGTTGATGGCAATGATCATGCGATGCAAAGAAAGAAGAAAATATGTTTATTATAGAAGCTCATGGGTATTATTATTATAATGATGATTATTATTGTTGTTGTTGTGTATGTATTTGTATGTATGTATGTTAGTGTATTATAAGTATCAGAGTATTTATAGCAAAAGAGCAGAATTATATTAGGTATTTTCTTGTATGTAGCGCCGGAGAAATTTTTTCAAAAGACGGGAAAAGTGGAAGGAAATCATGGAGGAAAAAGTTAGATCTTGTATTCTTTTATCTTATTTTCCTCTTGCATTTTCAGCTCCATCCGCATCTCTTTCCTTTCGAACCACAATCGAGGAAATCCTGAATCGTTGATATTGGCATAATTTCTCCCTTTTTTCTGCGGATGCTCTCCAGTACTACTGGGTGCATTGCAATAATAATAATAATAATACATTGTACAACAAAAATGTGAACGTGAAAAAAGAATAATGAGCAGACAGAAGCAATATTATATACTATGCAGCATGTATGAAAGTATGTATTTTTTGGAGGTTTTCTGAAAGAGGTTGGTTTGGTAAACAGTTCTTGTTCTGGTAAATGATGGGATATTATATATACATATGTATTTGTGTACTAGTGAAGTGAACAAGAAGGAGTGAGGAGGATGTCTGTGTACACACAAGTTGTTGGCGGAATCCGGTGAAAGAGAAAGAAGGAGGAGGAAATGGTGAAGAAAAGAGAGAAAAGTGGATTATTATTATTATTTGACGTTTGGCACACTCCCACATGAAAGGAGGAACTAATAATTATGCAAATTTCGATGTAGTAGTAGTATTAGGCATATGTGTTTTATCCCAAAAAGTGAAGAGCTATAGAAGGAGTGCAGATAAACGTAGATGGTTAACATATAACATTTTATTGAAATGTACTGACTACTGAAAGTTCCGTTGTTGTATGTTATCTTTACAAAGGATTGAATGCTTATCATATCAAGGACTATGTAGGTATAAGTATACATAACTCATAAAAATAGATAGTTTTGGTTACTATTTTGATCAAGTTTTGATAGAATTGTTTACCATATTTAGATGTATCATTAAGAATGTAACCGCTAATTTGTTATCTATCATACTTGGATGAACATGCAAAGAATATTAATTAATAGAATTCATATTATCAATCAATAAATCACATAAATTTTTTGATAATAATAACAAATACGCTCAAACAAAATTAATTCGTTCATCCTATCTTGTTAAATTTCTCGAAAGCTTGAATAAAATTATCCAAAAAGTATGACAGTGCCGGGAATCGAACCCGGGACTCTTGCTAACGGTACGACTCCACTTTTCCATTCTTTACGGTCTACTCCATTCCTTACGGTCTACTGGATTCAAATAAATTCCATGTGGTCTTCTGGTCTCGGTTTCAAGTTAAGTTTCAAGGTATCGCTCAAGTTGTACAGGGGTGTGAAATTTATATTATAGCATCCATGCAAGTATCATCCTCGCAAACCTGACAAGCGTCATACCACTTGACTACACTGCCACCACATTTCAGTACTTGGTTAAATATGAGTATTATGCAGTATGTCAAATTTTATTACAATAAGTTATTTTTGCTAAAAATTGTAAAGCATTGTCAAGTCATACAATTATGAAGTGATCTAGATGGTTTGAATGAAAACAGTATAAATTAACGCCTACGAACTTATACTGTGTTTTCATTCGAAAGACCTCGGCTGTGAATCACAACTTGTGGTCGTAAATTTTACATTATTGCATTTGCAGGTTTAATTATATGTGATATAAATATGAATTCCAGATGATTTCATTACATTTGGCTTTAAGAATTTCATGAACTTTTATCATGCTCTACTTTCTCTATATACATGACAATAACTGGTAATAATCATAATATCTAAGCTTAATTCAATGCTAAATAATATGAGAGCGTGCATACAAAATTCCTATACAAAAAATTCTCAGTTTTATTTAGAAACAGCCACGCACAGTCACAAAGTTGAGTATACTAAAAGGAAAAGCTGTACGAAAAAACAACAGGGGATGAAATATTGTCTGCAAAGATGGAGGCGAGATATATCCAGCAGGGAGTGGGTCGTTATCTCTCCTTCTCCATAGAGAACACCAAGTGAAAGAATACCAAGAATAACGCCTTCCTCCACACAGACAGCAGCGTACAGTTCTATTGAATCATCTCGCACTTAACAAACTCCCTCTCTCTCCCTCTCTCTTTGCATATTACATTGAAACGGGTAAAACAGGGTTTCATTTTCCTTTAAGATATTCTATATATACATTTGAATAGCTACATATTATGTACTTATATTTCTACACATACTTTTTTACCCATTTCCCTCCCATTTTATACTTTTTTATATACATTAAGATAAGTACAAAGTGTGGATTTTAATCACTATTATTTCAGCAGTTAAATATAATACTGTTTGTTTTTTAGTAGTTTATCAGGACAGGAGCATCATCATCATCATTTACATTAGCATTAAAAAACGGGTAACATAATAACAATAAAATATTATCTTTCACATATTTTCTCTTTTTTCTTCTTTTCTCCCATTTTCACTACATAACTCCAATCCTTTAAAAGAGAAAATAAGCGCTTTTACTTGATTTGCTAGCATTTTCACTTTCTCTGAAAAGATGGCCATTATTATTCCAACATTGCTTGCAACATCCTCGTCGCTTGCACCCATTTTAACGACTACCTCTTCCACTATGCGTTTTTCTCTCTTGCTTTACAAACACACACACACATACACACATTTCGCTAGTCCATTTCTCTCAGCGTTATCTCGCCTCTCAATGTTTTTCTTGGCAGTAGCCTCCACGACTTTTCCTCATTTCCAACAGTGTAATTAATTTATTCTGGAAGTTGCAAAGAAGATAAGAGAAAAACATTTTCTCCTTCTTATTACGATGATAATGACGACGACGAAAGGACGACTACTACTTACTTATATTTCGTCGTCCTTCTGCGCGCTCACACACAGCACAACATATATATAAAATGTAATAAAAAAGGATTCATTCTCTCTCAACTTATTTTACAACGTCCTCAATTTACTATACAGCCGCCTTCTCCTCCTGTAACTTCCGACGACAAGCTGGGAGCTCGGATTTTTATTTTTTCTCTCACTCTCCCAAAAAAACACTAAAACAAACTCATATAATAATAATATAATATACATAAATGGCCATATATCCATAACGCACAGCCCAGTTAAAATAATATAAAGCTGCTAATAAGGATGATACGATGATGATCATGATCATGACGGCGTGAGTATATACCACCCATTTTTATTTTATTTTTAAAAGAAAAGTAAAAAAATAATATAAAAAGGAAAAATAGAAGGAATGAGCTACTACTACTACGCACATCACAACACATAGAACCAAATAACCAGACTATAGGGGCATGTGTCTGTGTTGCGATGATGATGATACCTACACACTTTCTGTTACATAAGTTATAAAAATATATTATTCTACACACTGAATACAACGAAGAAGAAGAAGGAGATAACTTGTAAAAGCCCATACATATAAACTCACAATGAGAAAAAGTGTGTATGTATTTATGTGTGAGAGAGAGAGAGAAGTAAGAAGAAGGCGGCTCCAACTATCTAATTGGATCGGATCGACGGAAGGTAGTAGGGAAAGTTTTGTAGTTTCCGCACGATTTCCTATATATACCGGAGGAGAACGACGAAAACGAGAGGAAAAGACTGATAATAATGCTTCCCAACAATGTCAAGAAAGAATTTTTGCCATAGACTTGTATTAATGTATACAATGTATATATAAACATACTTTTATCATATATTGTAGTAATTTTTATTCATTTTCCAAATAAATACATCTTCCATGTCAGTCAGCTTTTTATGTCTCCTGTGCCTTCTCTTTTCTTTTTTCTCCTTTTTCCTCTTCTCTCGCGCTCTCTCTTTCAGATATTTTTTCCCTCTCTCTCTCTTTCTCTCCATCCTTCTTTTCTTTCTTTCTTATTCTTTTTTTTCTCCTTTTCAACAATGTCAAGAAAGATTTTTGCCATGGACTTGTATTAATGTATACATATATATATATAAACATACTTTTATCATATATTGTAGTAATTTTTATTCATTTTCCAAATAAATACATCTTCCATGTCAGTCAGCTTTTTATGCTGGAAAAAAGAATAAAAAACGTTCTTTTACTACTTTTCACATCTTCTCTCTGAAGTAAACCAAATTTTTTACATCTTTTATTTTATTTTATACATTTTTCTTCTTTCCTTGTTTTTTACTTTGATGAAAACCTAAATAAGAAAAAAATCTTACATTTTATGTTTCAATTCTTTTACAAAAAAAATAGTAAAAATAATTTCATGAAATTACCTTAAATCGTATATACCTTTAAGGTTGCCTTTGAAAAAACATGTATTTATGCATCATCATTATTTTTATTATTCACATTATAACATTGAATAATATATAACCTTCTTCTTAAGAAACTCAAATTTTATACTGTTTTTTATACCTTTTATGCTGCTACATGTTATAGCATTGTCATCTTTTTTATGTATTTTTTAAGCGGATGATGATGAGGATGAAGATGTTGACGGCGAAATGAAATACGGAAAGCTAGGAAACACAAAAGTCTCATAGAGCTCGTTAGCAAGAAACTATAATAATCAGCATAATGACGGAGACATGCGATACTAAAAAAGAAGAAAAAAAAGAAAGATGCTCGCAGTATACATAAGTCGTTGTATATACATATAGTGCAGTCAGTGGTTGCTCGTTAGCAAACTATAGGAAAACCGGGAGTCGAGGACTCAGCAGCAGCAGCGGTGGTAATAAAAGGGACATGAGAAATTTNGTATATACATATAGTGCAGTCAGTGGTTGCTCGTTAGCAAACTATAGGAAAACCGGGAGTCGAGGACTCAGCAGCAGTAGCAGAAACAGCAGCGGTGGTAATAAAAGGGACATGAGAAATTTCAGCATCAACTCCGCCACCAGCAACACAGAAAAACGGAATAGCTTGTAAAAGAGCTTGATTCACAGTGAACACATATAACAAAATGATATATAGTGCTGCTGCTGCTGCTGCTGCCTTTCATTCTGTAGTACCTACGAACATATAATGGAGCCAGTGAGTATATGAAGCAGAAAGAGAGTGTACCTGCTACTACAATGGAATAAAAGTGTGTGTATGTTTTTCTGGAAAGAAAAGCAGAGATTCCAGTTTTCTCACAAGCCATATAATAATAATAACAAATGTGGAATGAATGTATATAAGCTCACAAAGTACATGAGCTGAAGTGAAGAGAACAGCCCTTTTTCTGCTGGCACGTTATTGGTGGTGGTGGTGAATGGTCGGTGGTTGGTGATCGTGTCGTAGCTCATAATATTGCACATCGTGTGTTTTGTATAGCAAAGCATTTTCTGTTGTTACTGCTACGACGTGCTTTATGCTTTATATACATGTTTTTCACAAGGAAGAGCTCCCTGTGTACCCAGCTACCCAGCTTTCCTGGCTTTTTGATGCTGCTCCTACTCCTGCTTTTCATCATCCGGGCGAGCTTGCTTGACTTGACTTGACTAACAAGCCATCTCTCTCTCTCTCCCTCGCTCTCTCTTTTTCAGCTTTTCTCTGTTGATCGTTCCGTTCATATTTTACTGCTGCTGCTCTTTTTACTGGTATGCATGCATCTTTTATATATTCACTAACGTGCTTACCAAAACTTACCAAAAAAAGAAGAGAAATCTGGTCCTCCGGTAGTGGCGGTTCTTGTGTGTCTGCTGTGCATTACACTCACATTCACAAAAAGCATATAGAATATAGATTCGCAACACACTAGACCAAAAGGAAGGAAGATCAGAGGAAAGGCACATGAACAGAATGGTAAAAGGCATTATCATCATCCCAACACTGCACTATTAGCAAACGAGAAGTGCATAGCTATATAATAATGGTCTCCTCATCTCAATAATAATAGCTGTAATAGTATCATCATCATTATTATTGTTCCCATAACAGCGTATTATATACATATATGGATTTATACTATAGCTTTGGCTACGTGTATAAGACGGACATGGACACTACCACATCATCCCCGACCACGAACCACACACGTAACTACGTATCACATCATCATCCGCTGTAAAAGGGATAATAGTCGCAATAATTCATTATTATATTAACAAGTGTATATGAACATAGCACCACCACTGCAATAGCAAGTAGTGTGTTTTGTGTTGCGTATTGCTGTTCTGTCTGTGTCTGTGCAAAATAAGAAGATTGAGTGAAAGAAGAGAGCCAATACTGGTAATATATTATACATTTTGGTTGGTTGGACGGAGAAAGAATCTGTGAGCGTTTTTGAACAGTGAGAGGACACCAGCAGCACATGAGAAGAAGAAGAGCTAATAGAGAGAGCATAACCATCATCATACTGACTACTGACTCTGTGTTGTAGTGTGTGTGTAGTATATATGGTGGTGATGCTAGTGTGATATTAGGACAAGGCGGCTGGGACGAGCTTAATTATTAGCCAAGGAGGGGTTGGGTGGAGTCGAGTGGGGCTTTCCCCGAAAAATCCGATTCAAAGCTGGAGAGAGAGACGTATTCATAGTTAGGAACGGAACAGGAAGGACGTACTTGTCCTCGACGGACGTTTCCAGGAAGTTCGAAGAGTTCCTTGTGCCGGTATCAACACCGAAAATTACTCTGTACACGAAAACATCATTTCGCCACACAAACACAAACATTCCACAAACACACATACCAAACAAGTTGAGAAGAAGAAGGAGACACATCCTCATCATCAGCAAACAAACAAACAAATAAGAATAAGAAGAAAAAAAGTTGCAGTAGAAGAAGAATGTATAGTGAGGAAAAGTGAGTGAAAAAAAGAAGTACATCAACAAGAGTCACGACTACTCTTCTTCAACAGCAGCAGAGTAGACCAACAAGAAGAAGAAGAAAAGGGAAGGCATCAGGTATGTAAAAAAGTCACCTTCATTCCGGTTTGCTATTTTCTCTTTCTCCGGTTTTCTCTCTCTCCCTGCGAGTGTGTGTGTTTATTGTTATTAGTATTATTTTCTCATATATCTCACCCTCTTCCTATTCCTCTTCCTCCTCCGTTACCGTTACCGCTACATATACAACCGTAATATACATTCATAATAGCAGTACACCTCCTCTCCACCAACACTTAAGTACATTTTTTTGCGGATATAAAATATATTTATATCTTAGGTATTTATACAGCAACAATGTTAGCTGCTGTGCTACTGCCGTTGCAGTTTTTTTTGTAACGGACCGACCATCCGTTTCTCTTTTAACTTCTGGTTGTCGTTTGTCCTCATCATTATCATCGGCGTGCCACATGTGTTTATTGAGTGCCTCCAAGTAGAGAGAAAGTATACATAAATATATAAGTGTTTTAAGGGGGAAAGTGAAAGTATTTATAATATGTAGGTCTTTTGCAGCCTCTCTTTGCAAAAGGGATATGGATATCCAAAAAACCACCAACTTCCTTTGAGTAATAGGTGATAGGAAGTGAAATGTAGTGCCATTGCCATACGCTAATAATAATGTATACACAACAACACACATGGCGGTCTAGTTTTGTTGGGAAAAGTACTACGAATGGAGTAGTAGTAGATGCCACCGGTAATAATAAAGGAACAGGAAAAGGCATCAAAAAGTGGTGTGTGTGTGTGTGTGTGTGCATATATATTATGGTATGGTGTGCTTTTTTGGTGGTGGAAAATATATACTTATTGCACTTTTGGTAATAAGCTTATTTTGTTTGAGAATGAGAATTTATTTTGGGAGGTGAAAGGACGTGCAAAATAATAGTTTTATGTCTTGCTTATCATCATCATTAGCATAAAAATATGTACATAATACCTACATTATTGTGGAAATGAAAAAAGGCACATGAAAAAAAGGTTTGTGGTTATTGAGTTGTTGTTGTTGTTATTCTTATTACCTATTCTGTAAACATATTTCCTTTTTGCTTAAATCAGTGGCAATAATTTGATAATTTAGTATCATATTTTCTGAAAAGAGTAATATTCTTAGGATGTCATTAGAAAAGGAAAAAATCCATTTTAACTGTTTCCTTCTTCTTTTAAAATTCAATTGTCATTTTTCTTTATTGCGACGGGATATTGAGAGTAAAATATTGGGCTGTGTTTTCATTGAGCAAACGGTTTTTAATAGAGCTGTGTTTAGAAGAGAATACGTTACATGCATTACTGTGTTAAGAAGAGTACATACTTTTGCGTTGATGCGATCAAGATGATAAATTTAAACGTCGTAAATTAAAAAAAATTTGATTAGCAAAAACGTCATGATTGCAGATCATAATATTTACTTAGTCATAAGTAGTGAAGATATACATTACAAAAGTGAAAAAGTGGGTGACTGGGTGAAAAATCGGGTAAAAAATTATATTGGTAAAAAGTAGAGAAGACGGACGGAGAAAATAACTTTTGAGTGCGTGCTGTTTAACCCGACGGCTATTTCCTTTGGACGCCGCACCAAATTCCCATGTTGGCGGAAGCGCCTAACCTTCCGAACAGGAAAGCCAGATGCCTAATATCAATGATTGCCATCATGACGATATAATTTGAACAGGTTTTCCTTTCTTCCTTCTCTTTAGCCATTATATACACACGACATAGGTAGTAAGTCAAGCGGTAGTAAATACATAATACCAAAAAAAAACATTCAACAGACCCAAAAAAATAACTACAAACAATCAAACCTCAAAAAAGTATAAATATATACAATATATAAATATATCCTCATAAACTAATGAATTCACATATTTTCTATCCCTTTTTTAGACCGTTCACAAGAACGCCAAAACATATCATTTTACTTTCATAAGCTGACTACTTGAAATATTTATGCAGTGTTTTCCGCATCTCTCCCCTATAATTTGGAAGAACATGCGTTGCAACAACAAAAAATTGGGCTGCTGCCTTATAATAAAATATTATATTCAACACGGATCAGATTTTTCATAAATTTGCCAAAACAGAATTTTTTAAAAATAAATATTATGGTGAAAGCAGCTGAGCAGTTGTGTGTGTGGCTTGGCTCTTGGGCAATGAGCATCTACGCACAAACAACCAACCATGTTATTTGCGTATTATGCCTGCGAGCAAAAATCCCTAATTTTTAGTTTACACGGCATCCCAATAAAATATCCACTTAAATTATGTACACACACACACACATACATTTGTGTATACACATTATATGCATGTTTAGAGTTCACAATATATATATATTACCTATTTACATATATGAGTAAACACAAATAGGTTTAATAATAGTAAAAAGCATGCATTAGGTACACTGGGACAGGAAGAGAGCAGGAAATCCTTTCGGAAGGCTACACCGTCCTTTTTCTTTCTCGCTCTTTTTTCTCTCTTTCTCTCTTTTCTCTCCTGTCTTGTTATTTCTGAAGATGTTGTTATTGAAATGCAGTTAGCCCACTTATGCCACTATATGTTTTATGCATCTCTCGCATGACATTCATCAAGTTGTATATTATAGCAGTAAAAAAAGGGGTAGAAAAAGTAAACAAAAACAGTCTAAAAAAATCTCTGTTTAAAAAAAGAGAATGTATACATAAGGTTGACAGAAAAGCAAGTGCTTTTTATGGCGCACTTTCAAGAAATACATGTAATTATAGAGGTATTTATGTATATACCAACATAACATACATCGTAATATGTGTAAAGCTTGTACAAAGAGATTGTTTGCGTAATAACCAGTTCACGTATAAAAAAACTACTACAAGAGCAGTGAAATTTTATTGCTTTTTATGACACCAAATAACAGAGGGACAGTTGGCATTTATCCTTTGAAATGAGTGTGTTAATAGCTGACTCGTATGTAGCATACCTATTCTGGTAACTATTTTTTTTATACCTGAGAGCACAGTTCCAATTTTGTATTGGATTTACACTTGTTTTGCATTTGCTCTTTTTATACTCGTTTGCTGTACATTTATATTTTTTGTGCACGTACCAATTATTTAACATAGAAATTTATTTTGAGAACAGCTCCCGTTGTATTAATATATGTCGTGGCAATATAAAAAGTGTTTGTGTACAAAAGACGTAAATGTTTTTTGCAGCAAATAGTAATGCTACGCAATAATAACAAATAATAATTAGGTTTGATTAGTTTTCTAGTAAGCAGTCATCATCAGGGACATTTTCAGCAGCCAAGAAAATGCACCCAATAAACTAGCAAACATCAAAAGTAGCAATTCGATTTTAATAGGTTTGTCGTGTATAATGTTGTACATAATGATGAATTCAGTGTGTAGTAAATACAAAAAAAAGAAGGTGAAAAAATAGAAAGTAATTTGAAAATGTAATGTGAATTGATCATAGGTAATATTTGCAAAATTTTTACAATAATTTTACTATTATGTCAGGTACGTGGTAGTATATACATCCATACGTCAAATCAAAAATGAGAGAGTGCAATTAGATAATGCATAATATTATTACTGTGCTTGTAAAATCGTAATATTAGGTCAAATGAC
>JAHZNC010001884.1:0-23777 GCA_027744095.1 Zhuqinia jingwanae | reverse complement strand
AAAGTTCTCTTGATCTTGGTAAATATTTTGCTGTATAGAGAATTTCATCAAGGTTGTTCAAGCTCATTGTGAACAACAACTTTCATTACAAACTTGGATAGCTGTTATTATGTTCATATTTTCTGCAAATTCCCAAATTTTATTTATCGAAATGTTTTATGGATAAATAATATATTTAAGATAACAAATAACTCAATTCCATCTTCCCCATACGGCTGTTGTAAGCATTCTTATGTCACCGTCATTATGTCGAAAAACTCAATTATAGATAGTTGGTGTATCGTATCTGTGTGTAATTATTGATCTTCCACTTCACAGTGAATAGTTAATCGTGAATTGTGGACTGAACCTTTGAACTTTGAACTGATAGGGCGTTGTGTTATGGGTAGCATATCAACAACATGCATAAAATTCATGGCGCTTTGGAAAACAAAAAACGCATAGGTATGTACATTTCATATTATGCGGCTTTGTTTTTCACATTTCTTTACCTACGTTTCCTGAATTAAGCTTTTTTCTCGCTTTTCGTTTGTTCTTGTTCATTCATTTCATGCCTGATTCACGGAACAGTTGACAGTGAAATAAAATTACAAAAGGGATGAATACTTTTAGCCATGACATAATTGAGTTCATATTGTAAAATTGCAATTCAGACAACTCTGGAGTAGATAGCTATGCAGAGTCAATAATATAACCATGTAATCTCAAGTAGAAAGAAATATGTATGGAATAACAACTATTTTCTAGTAACTATATATTAAAAAAGTGCGCTTACAAAAGCGCACACATAAAGTTTGACGACTGCATTTTTTATCTGTTCAAAATAATTTTATGGAAATACTAAAACCACATCTTTGGCCAAAGGTAAATTGATACCCATAAAATTGTACCATCGAATTAGTAATTACAAAAGGGCATATCCAGCTCGGCACAATTGAGGTTATTTAATTGCATTGCATGTTACCTATACATAGATCATTTTCAACCACTCAGTTATATAGTCATATATTGGATAGCAGTGGAGTAGATTCTATAGTAAAAGAATAGCTCATACAGCTCATCATCATGTACCTAGTTAACTGATTCATTGTATTATACTATTCATGGCACTAACATGCGCGGTTGTTGTAATCACTTTTGTGCTAAAAGTTATAGCCAACTTATCATATCAAATATCATCATGAGTCATGGTGATGATTTTATCTGTAACCCGTTCCCTATTCATAGCATATATGCGTGTTCATGATTTCATTAACAAGACATTAGATTAATTCGCACGTGCACCTTGGTAGTAACTCATGTGTACTCATGTGTATATATACATGTGTGCATTTATTGCTTGCTGCACTTGGTCACCTAAAAATTCACGCGAATTTTCGTTTCGAATGATTCATGCATTTATACAGATAAATACATAGTACCT
Organism: Zhuqinia jingwanae; assembly: GCA_027744095.1. Classification (NCBI taxonomy): domain Eukaryota; kingdom Metazoa; phylum Arthropoda; class Collembola; order Entomobryomorpha; family Paronellidae; genus Zhuqinia; species Zhuqinia jingwanae. Next base: position 22,354 of record JAHZNC010001884.1, on the reverse strand, counting down.
ATGCGTATTTACAATTCGATAATAGGACACATGCCAATCTTGCAAATTAATTCATGGCAGGTAGGGTAGGAGGGCAGAAAGTCGCGTTGCAGTTAGTTGGTTTGCAGCGAAGCAATTTAGCAAGAATTAAATCGTAACCATCCCGTGCATTTTGAGATCCCATACTGCACTGCATTGAACTTCAACGTCAACCTATTTAAAAAAAAATGCTTATGTCTGCAAAACATATCTTATTACGTGAATGAATGAAAGGGAAAATGGCATTGAGATTAGCTCATGTGATTATCCTGATGATGATGTGTAAAAGTATGTCGCATGGACTAATCACTAATCATCATTCACCTCAACATATTAATATCTTCATCATGATCAACATTCATTATCATCCACAATCCATACAGATCACAGTCACCGTGATAGCGTATTTAGCGTGAATGCAATGCGACACGGACTCATGGACATTATTCTCTGGTTCATCTCGATGCGGGTGGTGTTTAGTTTCATTTCATGATAGCAGCGAGACGTCAAACAAAAACACAGCTGCTGGCTCAGCTGTTTGGTTACATTGACGGGAAACGGAATAGATGTTTTTACCTGAAGAATACTTTTAGACCTGGTTTGAATTTTCGATTTTGATTAGTCTATTTGTTGATTTGTTGCGTTGCAATTAATTAAAGCAACAAGCAACAATGTGATTGTAAATTTGTGCATATTAAAATTACAGTATTGAGTTCATGATACCATATATCCATAATTCATACAAAGAACAACCCAAATATTTTATTTTAGGTAAGCCAATAATATTTTTTTGAAGTTTATTTTTTGTTTGTGTGCCATTTTCTTTTCTTTTTTAGATTATTGTGTGCTGCTATAATTTGGCTGCGTACTGTGTATGTGTATCCATTTTTTCAATTAAATATTTCAATTCTCATTGACAATGCCAAACCACAATCAACCCTGCCATCCAAATATCAGTAGAGCGTAAAAGAGTGTAAAAGAGAATCTTATGCATTGCCTTTACCACAGAATATAACTGTTCATTGTTGAAAATCTTACCTGCAATATAATATTACTGCTGTTGTTGTCTGTATTGTTTTGTTTTTTGGCTGTTTTATGTGAGAAATGCGAGAGATGCAGAGGTGGTTTAATATTATGTTGCTCTATCATTTTCATTGTTATCATCAGATTCGCTACGTCTCGCTCGCTACTAGTCCGACAACAGGTTTTCAACTTGGTAATGTTCAAAAAGTGTTTTGAGTGAGCGCTTGTAGAGATATATTTTCAAAATTGTCTTCAAGTGCGTGATTGTTGCATTTCTTAAATTGCTATATAATAACTGTAAAAAGTGCATGAAATATATAACATGCAATAATATAAAATAGCCAAGTGTTCTGGGTTGTTGAAGGTATATTTGTGCTTACTTTTTAAAAGAAAAAGATCTCTACTGATTGAGTATTTATTCAAACCATATTAAAAACGTAGAGATATATCCGTTGATAGTGAAGGGCTCTATTTGTAATTCTAATAATAATTTGCAGGTCTATAATAAACTTGTAGTTAGTTAGCGTTGTAAGGTTAGTATTCTGTATTCTGTATTGATAAGAAATACATACATATTTAACTATTTTACACGTTCAAGGTTAAAATAAAAGTGTTGTATTGCATAGTGAGAAATTGAGATGACTGCTTTTAACTAATTTCTGTTTGTTATCTGTTAATATTGGCTGGTAAGCAAATGGGTAAAATTATAATGAAGATGCCCCTGTTTGTTAAGTGTGCACGTTTTTGAATAGATTCACGTACATTTTAGAAGAGATATTATTAATATAGCTTGTGGTTTGGAATAATTTCACCTAAATATCTGTACAGTATTGACGTGCAGTGTTGAGTTTATTAATTGGCGAACAACAGTCATTGTTCATTTACTTATAGTTGTGGTTTCTGTCATATTTGTACTTTTACACTTTGTGCGTGTCATTTTCAAAACGATTGACGTGCAGTGTTGAATTTATTAATTGGCGAACAACAGTCATTGTTCATTTACTTATAGTTGTGGTTTCTGTCATATTTGTACTTTTACACTTTGTGCGTGTCATTTTCAAAACGAAAAAATTTATTTGAGAAAAATTCATTCATTTAAAACAAACATCATAATTTAACAACTTGCTTGCGAGCTTGAACAGTTTTTATCTATTTTTTAAAGTGACAACGTGGGAAAAACTTTTATTAGAAGAGAACCGAACAACCAGTTTTAAAAGGTGTGAGAAATGCCAGTTTTAGTTTAGCATAAATACATAATAAAAACTAAACAGTATAATATATTTCACCATGAGGAAAACAAGAAACATGATTTGATATGATCTAGGTAATATGTCCGTGGTTTCATGAGGACAAATTCGACAAATTGTAGTAAATACGTCATACGTAATTTAGACGATGATAACAGCAGTGGTACAATGTCGTAGTGGTAATTATCCGGTCAAGGCACTCGCCCACACAATTCAATTCAGTCAGACATCCCAGGTTTATCTTTGGTGTGCTAGTCTTGATTGCTTAATAATGTTGATAATTTTATGGAACCATTGTGGTCAATTATGTCGGACTGATTCATTTTTACAAAAGATACGGTGAACAATTGATAAACGATAATGTGGTCTTCAAAATCATTGACTATTAACGATTTGTTCCTCGCCATAAAGTACACTGTATTGAGCTTCAGTCTCAAGGAATTGTGTTATCAATCATTCGAAATAAAAACAACAGTAAATTTTTCTCCGTTGGCCTTAAAAAAGTCAAAAAAGCAAAATATGGGGCAACCTGATAAGCCGTGACCATCCTTCATAATTCATTTTGCTAACGATGAATGTTGATGATAATTGGCGATACTCATTTATATCACAACAGCAACGTCCCAAAGGTTAATGTATTAATGTAAATGCTACATAATACCTACATAACTAGTAATAGATTTGTAAAAAGCTTTATGTGGAGAAATGGGATAGGTTGATAGGTATGTTTATGACTTTGTTTTGTATGTAAAACATTGGGAGTGAAACGCAATTAATTTTATGCGTCAATACTCTCCAGTTTAGTTTGTCAATAAACTTTAGACCGATACGTAATGTATGTAGGTACCTATATATTTTTTTCCATTTCATACCGAGAGTAACCTCAGATTAAAATGATCAACAACAATATCAACATAACTGTTAAAAGCTTGTCTTTACTTACATCGAATTCTCATATACAATGTACATGGATATTGGATATAAATAACTATATTATTAGTGAGCGATCGTTTTTTATTTTTGCAAACACATCAAATTATATGGCATGTTTCATTCACTCGCTTCTGTTTACAAACAACTCGATTATTTATCTTTCATTTAGGTGTGATTAATATTTTCCTGGTATAATTTATGAGGTTTTTTTGGGATGAGCTTTGTGGTTCAAGATACAATGAGAATGTCTGTTTAGTATAAATCAATGATTTTATCACATTAAGGAAATGAGATATGTCATTGGACGGTCGTACTTGAATATATCCGTATTCAATAATATTCATAATAATAATTAATTAAGCAGATATAAAGTTATCCGCAAGCTTGAGACATTTTTATAAGATGGCATGATGTTTTCATCAAAATTAAATGTATACAGATTACAGATATAAATGTACGTTGTAGTTGTGTAAAGTGTAGGTAGGTAGGGTTAACAGAAGAAGCTTACGGATCATAGCGTAGCTGTAGCATTTATTAATTTCGTCAGTCAAATTTCTGACGCCAATACAACCTCTCAAATGTCTCAAAATACAAACTTTATAATGTAGGACAAATTAAATCTTTGTTTTGCAGAATATTTGACAAAGTGCTCCTCTGGATCGCGCTCGCGATCATATCGTTGCTCTCATTAATTGGAGGTCGGAGAAAATTAAATTAGCAAAATGAGTGATGGTCCAATAAAGTTCATCGAATTTGATGAAGAATTTCATCGATGTCCATGCGCTGATGTTACTGCCTGTGAATTTTGTAAACTAATCAATACATTTGCCTTGATTAGTCGCACTTTTAAGTTGAGGTAAGGGTTTTAATTGAATGTTTATTTATGTATTTATGTTAAAATTTAAATTGCGCTGAACGAGCATTTCACTTGTTTCCTATATGTTTTTATATTTGTTCTGATATTTTCAGGAATCTTACAGAATGTTTGAAAGTAGTGGAGGATTCCCAGTACTATGTGCGAGGAATGCGAACGGCAGTGGACAAGCTGACGCCACATTTACCAAAATATGACTACGACGAGTTAGTTCAGGCAAATGGCTATCGTACTTTTGTACTTCTTGCAAGATGTGGAGTACAAAAATGCTTGTACCTGGCTGAGGAAATTAATGATTGTAGCCGTATATTCTCACCATCTAGTCATCCAGTTTTACATGAGTACATATATTATACAAAATCATATTGTTGAAAGCCAGCATTACAATACAATTAAATGTTAACGTAACTTACAAAGTAATTTTTGCCCTTTAGGAAACTTGTTGACTGGAGCAGGATATTTAGACTCATGCTGATCGTCAAATTGTGTCTAATTGATTTCGTGCAGTCTACTAACAACCAATCATTGTTCTCAGCTAACAGAGAAGCGCTGGACAAGTTAATATCACAGTCCAAAGAAAGAGTAAACGTAGTTGGGTTTCAAGGACGATTGCTTGGCTTTCAGGTAATCAAACTTGAACGATTACTTTGCTCATTTTTTGTTTCATATTGGCTTATGCATAATCGCAATTTTGTATTTATCTGAAGTTCTGCAAATCAGTACGAGGACCGTTAAAAGTTGTTGGATCCTTGATGGCTGCATTCTCAAGAGTCTTTAATTCAAATAGTATATTCAAACATACGATAGTGTCTCCCCATGACTGTAAGTTTATTATGTAGATTTGTTAGAAAATGTATCAACATTTCAGATGCACAGCTGAATTACGTTATAATAATTGTTTTTTGTTTATTTAAAATAGTCGTGTATTATTGGAGGAATCCCAAGGAGCGCGCCGAACGGATTGCTGAAATGTGCTTGGGAGATCCGTTAACATTTTTCAAAGAATTTTGGTTGGTACAAGAGAAAGGTAAAAACTTGTCTTTTTATTTGTATGAAATAGGTATATATCTACATGCGTGTATAATGTACATAATAAATGATTATGTGAATATTATGGACAACAGGATTGGTACGTATATTATCAAACTGTGTTGGGGAACCAGTAAAATCAAATCTTGAAATATCAGTTCCACCGGTGAAATTGACTGTCACAACGAAATCTAAGAAGCAAATAACAATCCTACCACCGACCGAATATGTAGGCAAGCGTCCGATATTGTTGAGATTGGTTTCTCATAAACTTCGGGCTGGTGCTGTAGGAAGTGGTTGTACGATGGCCTGTGGCGTGGAAGAAATCTCGAACACTTTGATTATACACTGCCATGGAGGAGGTTTTGTGGCCCAGAGTAGTAATTCACATTTGGTGTATTTGAAATCGTGGGCAAAAAGTGCAGGTGCCCCGATTGTGTCGGTGGACTACTCTCTAGCACCAGAGGCACCTTATCCTCGTGCGTTACATGAAACCTTTTACGCATATATATGGGCAATCCAAAATGCTCATTTGTTGGGAAGCACAGCTGAAAAAGTGATTGTCGCAGGAGATTCAGCAGGCGGATTATTGCTAACCGGTGTGATTCTCCTATGTATTGAATTAAATATAAGAGTACCTGACGGAGCACTATTGGTTTACACACCACAACTACTGGAGCCCTCCATTTCACCTGCTAGGCTCTTAAGTTTATGCGATCCGCTTATTCCCTATCCAGCCTTAGCTGCCTGTTTAGGAGGTAAGTACTGTTATAATGTGGTCCTTTTATGCAAGTTACAAATGTAATATGGCTCAGAATATTTTTTTTCGTCAGGCCAATTAATTTTACTTTTTAATTATTTTTTAAATAAATTAATGCTTTTTATAACATGTTACAGCGTACGTCGGGAAAAACTTTGACCCTACTCTGGCAAATCTTCCTGGATCATTTGTTGACGGTACTTGGGAACCTGAAATCGAGAACGTTGAAAATTGTTCAACAAAATTCATGACAGTTACTTTAGAAGAGCTTAGTGGGGTCAATGTGCCTCATGACGACTGGCATTTGTCTCCTTTGATAGCTCCCGATATTTTGCTCAGTAAATTTCCTCCGACGGCTTTAGTGGTACGTTAATTTAAATGAATTTAATATTAATAAAATAATTTATCGCTGGAGTAGTTAGTAGTAAAATAGTTTAATGGTATAATTTATCTATTTTCAAAGACATCAAACTTGGATCCTTGCATGGACGATTGCATTGAATTTGCAAAGCGATTGAGAGATGCTGGTACGCCCACAACCCTTGATATAATCAATTCAGTTCCACATGGATTCCTGAATTTTGGCAAGGTCAGTTGTGTGAACGTGTTTTCATAATTGAAAACTATATCCATTCATTCTTATAAACTCTTCTTATATTTTTTTACAGATAAGTGAAGAATGTTATTATGGAATCGAAAACTGTTCACGTCGATTAAAGGAATTTTTAAAATGAAGTGAGTAAGTTTGTGTATGTAAAAGTCAATGTAAGTGTGGTTAGTTTTATTTGTTAGTTTAACTTTTATTGTTTGTCACAAATAATGGAACAACCGCGCCAGTCGCAGCCGCCGCAAAATACTCCAATAAAATGATGATATGTTCTGGCAAAATTTTTACCTGTAATTTTAAATGCTACAGACACATGAAAACTCTTTCTTTTTTGTATTTTCACAACTCGATTCAAAATTTATTTATATCATAAACGAAAAAAGAATCCTATTTTTGCAGATATTTATATGTTTAGCAGACGATAATAAATAAAACGAAAGTAAAAGTATGTACGCTCTTTTCTTATCTTGTTCTGGCTGTGATATTCGTGAATGAAGCGTCGTCAAAAAAAGATTTTCCTCAACTTGCATCAGTGAATGTATGTCATTTCAATGTCTGCGAATGTCGTTTGTGATCATTTCAAAATATACATAAGATAGTACGATTTGTACAACATACGATATAGTATTTGTTTTGCACCATTGGCATACACAATATCGTGACATTTAAATGCGTCTTGATTAGATAAGTATAGTAAAGGATTCAAATTCTGGCTTGTATTTACATATCATTCTCGCAGACTGCAGTGCAGACTGACTTGTCATATCTCATCATCACACACTAGATAACTTTAAATTCGGTATGAGACAATAAAGTACACTCGCTCGCTTGAAAAAGCTTATATACTCCACTCCATTCTTCACTCCAGTAAAAGGGAAGAGAAGCATTGCGAAGCAAGTATACAGGCAATAGCAGAATACCTCCGCACCGGTAAAAAACCGGCACGACGGTTGATGACACATATATTTGTGTAGCGCATGGAATACTGTTTACTGTGCAAATGCTGGTGTGTGAAAAAGCATGCTTCATGTCGATCAATACTTTTTGCTGTAGCCTTACCTCATAAGCCCTGAAAATTGCAACAGATTTTTACTGGGCATATGGCATCTTCCATTTCTAGACATGCTAACGATTTCCGAGCTAACCTTTAGTTGGTTTTCCTCTGCGAAATATTCCACGACTGCAGTCACCTTTTGACTTACAAGTGGAAGGAACAGTTTTATCAAAGGTGACAGTGCTAAATGCATAGAAAAAACGTGAAAAGTGCAAGTTGTATTTAAATCTAAAATCCGGATCCCTCACACGTGGTAAGCAAATTTTATAAATCAGTTCAACCCGTTAAATATTATACACATGACGTCCCGCAGGTTTTGTAGACATTTAAGTAAGTTACAATCTGGGCACTTTGTACTTATATTGTATTTCCCCATTGTGAGAAAAATAATTTTAATCCTACATGCTAAAAGCTCCATTGTAACGATTTTCAGGTGAAATTTTTCGAATGCAATAAACGTCAGCAGTAGTGGTCGTTTTTGCCCTCGCCTGCCATATTTCCTTAGCGCACATTTGAGTGACAGTCCTATAAAACCGCATAAATTGCCCGAGTGTGACCTTCGTCGTTTCTCTTGAAAGGTGATTAGTAGTGATTGCCTATAGCATGCCGTACCAGTTGCAGCGGTTGATAAATGATAATAGTTAGCAGTGCTAACTTAGCACACTTCTTTTTGCTCTGAAATAGTGTACATGGTAGCAACACGCGACACACGCTTGCAAAAGTACCTAACCTACATTGCAAAAGCAATTGTACGTGGCAAAGCTAATAGCTGCAAGTTCAACGTCATGGGCAGCCTATCTATAATCTACATATTATCTATCTAGCCAATAAATGACCATAATATGTTCTTCATTTCTCATCTTCCAGGCATTTATTTGGAAGTTTGGTTTTTTTATTGAATATAAGAAAATACTATAGCAACCTAATACTGAGAACTCAATTTTTTTGATACGAGAAAAAACCTAGATTTCCAACTTTGGTTATTTTAATTGGGCGATATGTAGTGTAATTACACGATATATGAATTTTGGTGCTACGTTACATGTTTCATGTTACGTAAAATCATCACAAAATGCAAAGAAGAGGAATTGATACAAAGTTTGTATGTGTGATGATGTGATATTTTGTTATACCGACGTGGAGTATTTTGTCCTGATAGTCAATAGTCAATAGTCAAGTAACCTGGAGTACGCGTAACATAACATTAGTACGCTCATGTAACTAATGTATATTATTATTACCTTGCGTTGTTGATTCATTGATTTTTTTGTCTTATTACTTTTTTATTGCATGCTTAATGATCTCGAGAAGGCATAATAGTTTTAGAATAATAAGGCATTTCTTTCGTACTTTGTCACGTATTCTTCTTCAAAGACATTTATCGACTTATCATCAAATTCATTTGCAGACTCACAGATACATATAATATAACAATAGCAATCGCATAAAAAAATTGTGAACGAATACTGGCGTAATAAGCACTGCCGGCTTTGTGCAGCCAAAATGTTGTATGTCGTACCGTACTCGTATTATGATATGCTGGTGCATGTATGGCGTGACTAGTTCAAATATAATAGCTCCGCCTTCCTTTTGTTACCCCTTCATGAGAACATATTTAAATAAAAAACTGAGTGTAGTAAACTAAGAATAATTTTTACTCCTTGTGACTCTTATTTTGTTGTTTCTTAATATACATTTCTTATCATGAAGAGTAAGATGATATGTTGAAAAATAACAAGACAGATACAGATAGCCATACATATAGGTAAGTTATTTGTATGTAAACTTTGTACGATTTGGAACTTTTTGGAAAAGAACTTACAAAGTTGATTGTGGGTAACAACAAGTCACTCACGACTCACGGCGAGTAATGTTGGGGAAGGGAAGAATGACGTGTTCATAAAAACTAAAATAAATGCATAGATTGTGTAATATAGGAGTGATGGATTATTACATTCACCATTCCAGTTGCTTCTTATCAATATATTCGTCGGGTAGTCTTTATTGCCTACTTACATTTTCACTTGCGGTTGCTCAACTTTACTCAGATAAAATTCTTACATACTTAACTGATCTTTGATCTTCTTCAAGCTATATGCATTCTCACCCTAGGACATAACGCTGTATCAATTTCATCTTTGCTTTTGCTACTAAGTTGCATGAACCCCAAATAAATCCTGCATGTATACCCTGCAATTGTATTGTATGTAATTGTAAATTGTGGTCCATGCCGCTGTGTGCGTCATCCTATCTTTCATACACGTGTAGCCGTAAAATAATAGCTCAGCTCAATCCATCAGAAGCTTTTCCCTTCATACGAGCTATAAATTTTGTAGCTCAAGAATGCAAACCAATTAAACCCACAAAACAAGCGAAAGCTCTAAAGCCAAAAGAAATCAGTTTTAACTGTCCAGTTGTTTGAATTGTCTACCAAAAATTATTTAAAAAATAATAATATCTGTCACTATTTTGACTTGATTATACTTTATACCCCTGACAAATACCCCATATTTTGTTTTATTCAACATGAATTTGAGCAGAATTACGATGAATCCTCCACTGATCACAATGAACGGTAGTGGTCATGGGGCGTCATCAGACATTCCAGAGGACTTTATCCGTCCCGATTTGCCAAGTAAATGTACATGGAACAAGGAAAAGGACAACAAGGAGGATTGCCCTCACTCACAAGATAATAGGTAAACTCAAGAAATCTGTATTCAAATAAAACATTAGTGAATTAGAGTACAGAGAAAGGGAAGTACATATATGAGGTACATAATTGCGCTTTTAAAATGTCTTAACAGGCTCGCGAAACCGAAAGTGCTACCAAATGTTTTACAATACATTGGAAACACGCCGATGGTACGGTTGAACAAAATTCCCCAAGCCAGAGGCATTAAATGTGAAGTGTGTAAGGATGAGATGAACATTAACATGGCAAAAATATATTATTATTAAATCATTGAGTGAAATTAAAATTTATGTCATCAAGTTAATATTTTCTGTGTAAAGATGCCAAATGCGAATTTTTCAACGCTGGGGGCAGTGTAAAAGACCGGATTGCTTTGAGAATGATTGAAGATGCTGAGAAAGCTGGTGACATTAAACCTGGATACACAATTATTGAGCCGACTTCGGGAAATACAGGTAAACTTGTGATTTGTAGGAAAAATATAATAGATTTATAATGAAATTATTCATACTATAGTATGCTTACCTATATTCTCCTCAAGGTATTGGCTTGGCTTTGGCTTCTGCTGTAAAAGGCTACAAGTGCATTATCGTTATGCCTGAGAAAATGTCCAACGAAAAGGTGGATACGCTGAGGGCTCTTGGTGCTGAAATCGTTCGTACACCAACTTCCGCTACCTTTGATTCTCCCGAGAGTCATATCTCTGTAGCGTGGAGGCTTCACAAGCAAATTCCCGAGTCTATAATTTTGGACCAAGTAAGCATAACGCAATACATAAATACTGAGTTTTATATGTAAAGACATGCGTAATTTATTATTTACCAAATCGATTTCTGTTTTTTAAATTACTTTTTTGTCGGATTGGGCTGAAACAAAACTTTTTCCCATTCTACAGCATATTTCATTCAATTTGTCTTATAATTAAAATAATATTTTCTTGAAATTTAGACCGTTCCGTGGTTGATAAGTGGTACAAAAGCAACGACAAAGAATCTCTTCAAATTTCGAGAAGTCTGATTCGTGAGGAAGGCTTGCTCTGTGGAGGCAGCTCAGGTTCCGCGGTGAGCTGCGCGTTAAAGGCGATTGAGGATGCTGATTTGAAGGAGGGACAAGTTTGTGTAGTAATACTCCCTGACGGAGTGAGAAATTATATGACTAAATTTCTATCTGATCAATGGATGATGGAAAAAGATTTGCTCCCAGAAAAGGAAATTATAGATCAGTATTGGTGGTGGGATACCACGGTTGCATCATTGAAGTTGGAAGCTCCATTGACTATTCTTTCGGAAGTGACCGTTCAAGAAGCAATTGATTTGATGAAGCGTAAGGGATATGACCAAATGCCAGTGGTTGACTCAAATGGGTAAGAACACAGTGATTTTATGGCTTTACTTTCAAACTCTTGTTGACATGAAAAATTAAATATATAAATGCAATAATTTTGTCGGGAAATATCAGTCTCATTCTAGGAATGGTCACGCTGGGAAGTCTTCTCGCAAGAGTTATCTCCAAGAAGATTGCGTACAAAGATACTGTTGAGGGTGCGCTTTACAGGCAATTTAAGAAAGTCTCTTTGAGTATGCCATTGGGGAAACTGATCAATCTTTTGCATACTCATCATTTTGCTCTTGTGACGCATTCTCAGATTCAATGTAAGAGGGGTAATTGACTAAGATGCGTATTATGAAGAAATATGTTATCATTAGTGTGCGATGACCACTTGACTTTTGGACATGTGCGTAATATTCATTTTACCTCTATTGCAGACGCTGGAGCTAATCAAGATGAGCAAACAAAAGAAGTTATTATAGGGATTGTTACCCAAATTGACTTGTTGCATTACATTTCCAGTGTCGATGAAGTAGCTCGTCACAGATGAACTCTTTATGCCAGCTTCATATGCACTCCAGTTCTTATTTACCACCTGCAAGTGGTAATGGCAAATAATAAATATTATGATCTTGATGTACTATATCCCTGTTTCTTTATGATAGGGTAAATCCCCAGTAAATTTTCTTTCGGCAATGTTAAAATTACTTCTTAAACACAAAAAGTAAATAAAGTTTTTAATATCGTTACGTTTCGCTCTATAAATGAAATAATTTATTCTGCGTTTCTTGTATTATTATTATTTACCTATTTTGTAGGTCTGTAGAGTCAGTAGAAATAAACCGTGTAGCATGGTATGATAATTATAATAGTCTTCATAATAATGATAGTAAAATATAGCAAATTATAGACATGCATATTAAATCAAATATTTTAAATTCGCATGGAATATTTGAAAATCTCACGGAGCTCTAGCGCTTACATTTCAAATATTTTTTATTCGACCACAGCTTCAAATATACCTTGGCTTTATGAATCATCATGGGCAGAATTCTTGGGCATTGCCTCACGGTCTCCAATAAATACATTGGGATTAAGCTTTGGATCAAATCCGTCATCGTATTCTTCATTTCTACCAAACAATATCATAAACATGACGATAAGGACGACGATTGTCACAAGAGCATAGATTATAGTTCGTCTGCGAGTCTTTCTTCTATTGGTAGCGGGATTCGCATTCCTAAAGTAAAACAACAAAATAAAAGACGTTTTAATAAGTACAAAGTATACACATTAATCTTATAATCTAAATTTATTTACGGTTGATCAATTGCGGTCATACTTTAGCCATCTTGTCAATGCTTCAAATGGAGATTTACGCCTATATTTATGTTCATCCTCATCAAATATAAGCGGCATTTCATAATCAAATTTACTGACTGGCTTTCTTGAATTAGGGTTGTTCGATGTAGCATCAACTACAATAATGAAAAGTAATGTAGCAAAATTATAAAATTATTACTTTTCATTTTAAAATTAACGACAACGATTCTTTTTTACTTACCACCAGATCCATCACTATAATACGATTTTGTTGGTGATGGATTGTAAGCAGTGTGATTGGATGCAAAAGAAGTTGATGGCTCGACGTGATTACTGGCATTCATACTCAAATTATTCTTCACAACAGATGACCCCGTATGAGTCCCAGGTGACATTGCTGAATATGCCCTAGTAGGAGAAGCCATTTCTGATCTTGTAATCTCATTCTTAAGCTCCGAATCCTGAAATTGGGATAGCATTTTTCAATATTATTTTACAATTATAGCCAAGCAATAATTTGTAGCCATAATATCTGAACGTACAGTTTTAGAGCTCATCGACGATACTGCTTGATTTTGAATGTTCTCTGATGTAACACTACCATTAGTTAGAGCATTGTTGGAATCCATAACGTCATTATCCAGCTAATAAGAACACAATAACTTTAAACTTTTGTACTTGTTACAATTTAATGTAATAATTATTTTATTTCTTAAATAAAAAATCATTTACCAATGACAGACCCAAGCCAGCTCTAGCCCAATTGACTTCCCCCATTTTATTTCTGAGCGCATCGGCGATAGGAGAAATCTGATTTAATGCCGGAAATAGGCACATTCTTTGACAAACCGGACATGTGTAACCTGCCGGGGCTGTAGTGGCTGGAAGAGAACGTGCCCATAAGTCCAGGCACTCCCAGTGCACAATATCTACAGATGCAGAAAAATCAGATATATTACTCCATATGAAGTGCACCTTACTAAATTAAATTATTATTAGCATTTGCTATAATATAATGTTTCTACTCACGGAAGCATAAGAGCCTGACTGTTTCTCCATTGACAAGATCATCACTACACAAGGAGCATTTTGGAGAGAAAACGGAATCTGTTATCCAGTTTCGATACGTGTCCACAACACACTGTAAATAAACATCAACATAAATATCATTAATTAACTATCGACGACTATAACGTAGAATGTAACAGCTTTAAACTAATAAATTAGCGTTTACCCCTATTTGACCTTACCTTGGGATGATTTTGCATTAAACAATGCTCACATACATTCACCCGGTGTTCATAACAAAATATGTTGGTGACTTTCCTCTGAGGACATTTGCACAAACCCATTTTAACTTATCACGAATGTTAATATTAATGATTGCAGTCAGGATCAGAATGTGGACATTTCTGTTCAATCCATATTCCATATACTCCCCTTTATAGTGTACTTAGAAACGAGAATATAAATCATGAAGATACACCTAATTAATTTTTTAAACTGCCAACTATCCGCACCACACCAGAATACGTTAAAAATCAGAGTAGATTAACACGTCATTGAATTTTATACTTACGATACGATAATGACTCCAAAATAAAAGTTAAACTTCCAATTAGATATATTCCAACTTCCAAGAAATTAAATACACTGACTAAATTATGTAATTTATTTTAAGAGGGAATGTGGGGAAATAATTTAACAATTAGTTATTGTTCACTAATCATATTGATCTCCTATTTTTTGTTTACGTTGTTGACTTTTGTTGTCAGCTGGGCGAGGTAAACATGTTTACTTGGATGGAGCCACAAAGAAGCATCCCCCGACAAATAAATAAAATATTTGATTATGATCTCACATGTTAAAACCTCAATCTCACTGGTAGTTCATGTGCTAATTTTTTAATTTCAAAAAACTAATTGAAAGCTACTTTTAGTCCAGTGTGTAGTAGCTAATTTTCGGAAAGTGTCAATCTTTCTCCTTACAAAATTGTGACCTATATACAGCTCTCTTCTGATGTGGCCTTCTCGTTTTCATTCTCATCATCAGCTTTTCCTGTATTTATCTGCAGCTATTTAAAAATGACACGTCGAAAGAAGCAAACCCGCTGTGGTTGATAGACCACGATGAAGTTTCACGCAACATTCCTAGCTGTCGCTACACAAAATGTGAACAAAGAAATCTGTGGATAATGAAGTTGTGATTGTGAATGTAGGATTGCATACAATAATTTGCGTGAATTGTTGTACATTTGTACAACGACAAAATAATTTAATTGTATGACAAAATGAATCCAAACCTTGATAGATAGAATGGGAATAATTGATGTGAAGGCTTTAAAATTTCAAAAGTACACTTTCAATAAACACCAGTACTGTAATGTACGTTAGTTAGTTTTCTAAATAAAATGATGCATTAATTTTATTTATTATTATTTTTTATTATTAGGAAATGATTGTATATTTTTTAATAGATTTTTCCTTAATTTTGTACAATTAAATACTATCTTTATTCACGTGTCGTCCTCATGCAGACTCTACATTACATTGCAGAGTAATCCATAAAATATGATTTAAAACTAGCTCTAGCTGCACGAATTCGGGCCAAAATCATTCAATATTTTCTCCCGTTAACAAGGATGGAAATAAATTATTATTGCAATTTTGAATCAAGTGGAATCTGACAACCTTTGAGTGTTCTGTAAATATTTATATACACATGTGAATTCGTCTAATCATTTATTTTTAAATGTTTTATTTTCATATGAATAAAATCAGTCAATTAAATCATTTAATTTCAATGATTAAAAAACAAATACAATTAAATATTTTTGTGTTATGCCTGTGTTAAAAAATATATATATTTGAAAACAAAACGTCGAAAAACAGTTACCTGCGTTATTAAAAGTCATTTCCCCTAAGAATCATTTGCTCTTCATAAAATATTTAAAAGATAAATTCAAATCTTGTTTCTTCCAAGGGTTTCCTTTTATCCCGTACATCTACATTACTATTTTTAAAGACAGCCTGTAGCACTGACAGTCTCTGTCTATGATTGATGACAAACACCAAGTACTAGCACATACTCTATTCGAAGGAGAATCTAGTCTTAAATCACCTAACTTTTAACTACTTTTGTCTAGTACCCAATCTACATTTTACTTTTTACTAAACATGCAAAACAAAATGCAAGAATCTCAGATAATGTACACAGTGTACTTTTCAATACGCATTTTTCTAAAGATTATGCGCAAATGGAAAACAATGTTTTGTTTTAAAGCAGGAATGTTTCTCTAACTGACTTATTGGATACCTTGTTAGATAATGTACACAGTGTACTTTTCAATACGCATTTTTCTAAAGATTATGCGCAAATGGAAAACAATGTTTTGTTTTAAAGCAGGAATGTTTCTCTAACTTACTTATTGGATACCTTGTTTCCCTTTTCGCTCTACTTAAAAAAAACAATTTCTCACATTATACTCATATTCCACGTTTTACTTTTGGAAGTTAACTGAGTGAGAGGTAGTTCCTTGGGGATTGGAAACTGCGGTGTTGGCGTTGACACACAAACAACACATATGGTGTGACTTTGGTGTGGTAGTAGTAGTACACTAAATGAATAATGTATCTCTGCAGAAGTGTTTTAGTATTTTAATGTTATTCTAATTTCTTAAGAATTTTGTAGCATAAAATGTTGATAGTTTATGTTATGGCAGTTGTTGGAAATAAATGGGTGTATCATGATGATGATAGCTAAAACTTCAAGCTGGATACCCGAGATTCTGATAAGTAGTTATGTTTATATGTGCGTGGGTATATGCATACGATAATGGTAAGCCAATAAAGATGTAAAAGTTTTCGGACTGAGAATCATGAACACCGTCACCGTATCACCATCATCACAACACCATATATCGGTGACTTTACACAACAACAGCATCCCTCTGCTAACAGCAGCAGCAGCACAAGCAAGCAGTTGTCAACTTTTTGTTTAAAAGTACATTACATAACGACAACGAACGTAGAAACACATAAGTAAAATTTAGAGAAAAACTTTTTCTAGCGCTGCCTCTAGTAGTAGAGTTTTTAGTGTTTCCCGAACGAAGAAGGGAGGGATATTGGTTTAAGGTCTTGTCGCACGTACTAACTACTAACTGCTTCTACTACCACTGCTACAACTATGTAAGTATGTCGCATATAGTAACATGTAAAACTTTACGTTACTTTAACTTACGCCACCACGCCATGAACATTACGCTCTCGTTATGCGGCGAGCTCTTCTACTTCTCCTTAAGCGTTTCCTCGCGTTGTTGTACATTTAAAAACTCTGTGGTCGTGGGATACATTTTTATATTTGTAACAAGATATATATATGTATGTTGCATGTAAGGTATGTCGGTATGTGTGTGCATTAGCCGTGATACATGAATATATGTGTCCGTCTTTCCGGAGGGGACTAAAACCACGTTTTGTGTGTATTCAAAATGCTATATTATCATGTGTGGATTGTGGAATAAGTAAAAAGTGTGTGTTTGGCAGACAAAAAGGACACAAGACACAAGCCTTTCTTTGGTTTTTTTTGGGGGACGACGATAATATATAGTTGGTTGGGAATGGGAAGAAAGGATAAGAGACGTTTTGCATTTTACTTATATATATAAGTAGGTAATATGCATACAAACCGAGAGAAGTAAGAGGATAAACTAACTCTAGTGATTCACACAGATATTACAGAGATACTGATCCACAATTCACAGACAGATCCGTAAAATACTCTTATATTCTGGTCGTTTTTATCAGTGGTATTGTAGCAAAATGAACATTTTATACTACAACATATACACACATGAGCACATGCCTATAAAACGTTGTGTGTATAAACAGTTGAAGTTCTTCCGACACAGATTTTCTTGAGCTTCCTCCTTCTCTCTTGTTTTGTCTCACACACTCTCTATCCATTTGCTACCGTTTCTTCGTGATCTCCAGAATTGATCTTAACTCAGTTTTGCTTCAGAGTACACGACGTTATCGTTACGAAATATTGTTATCAGTAGATTTTTCCTCCCCTTCTCTCTTCACACGACACACGAGTAATAATGGACACGCAAGTACAATTCTCATAAAATTACATGTTTTGTCTTTAAATAGAATTTTTTTGGAAGTGGCTAGTTTCCTTTTACACATAAAGTATTCACTAGGTTGTAGGAACACCTTTCCGAACAACCCGCGTAGATTTTCATGTAACCTAAGTACTGTTTCTTGCTAATTCTACAATTTTAATTCATTTACAAAACAAGCTCCATAGTTTACGATTTCCGTTGACCATGTAAATGTTAAGAAACAAAATTTGTCATTCGGGTAATTATCAAGAAATTTAATTACTCCTTCTTAATACCCTTTTTGCACGCATATAAAAAAAGTTTTGTTGGAGGTCACAGTGTGGTCGTTCTCACATTGTAACTTGTAACAGTATTACGCGTGTATTATAGCATTAGTTAAACAAATATATAAAATTTTGCTTTCTCCAGCAACACTTCTTTTGTGCTTTTTAGTGGTTTGTAAGTTTATATAGAGTGGTGACGCAAGAAAGCCAATGCAACTTGTGTGCTTTGTGGTTCCGTGTCCTTGGCGATTTGGAAACAGGTTTTAATAAGCTCTGCAGTACGAGTATTATTGCAATAAAAGTGAAATTGTAAATTCTCAGCCCTAATCATGCCGTCAAATCTAGCCCCAGAAATTATCGTAACCGTACAGAATCCAGCAGATCCTGATCAATGTGACACAACATCAGGGTCTCTGGAAAGCGAGGACTATGGGAATAATAACAGCAGCAATAAAATCTACTCCAGATCCAAGTCTTCAAGGCCCAAAATAAACCAAAATGATAAGGGCAAAAGTACAGGCTCACCTTCATTCAAAGACAACACAATAAAAAATACGACCTCTGCAAAAGAGAAACTAAAATCTAAGCACCACGATAATGACCGCGCAAAAATCCATCTCACTCGAAAAGGCTCAAAATCCACCATTACCACTGCAATTGACATGGTTGAAGGGAAACCCAGACTGTGGGTCAGTCCAAGGAAATCCGCTTCAGCTGTTAGAGTACAAGTAACACTTCATCGACCACTTAACTGGCAAGTTGTTTCCGCTGAGAGTTCCTCGACGGGATCCATACCCACAAAGATTGTGAAGCAATCCCGTTCCTCCAGCCAAGTAACGACGGTCACTCATTCTCACTCTTTATCACAGTCGGAGTCTCTTTCATTTTCAATTTCTCCTTCGTCATCTATCCTTTCTGCCCCAAATAAGTGTCATAGTCGTGGCAATTTTCATCAACAGCATCATCGTAAAGGAAAAGTGCGGTTTACCGAATTACCCAGATCTCGACTTGGCAAACACATTGAAAAAATAGAACACAATAAGGAGCGAGCAGGAAACACGGTTGCTCAGTCATTGTGCTTTTGCGGTTGTGCATCGTCTTCTTGCAACAGGGCTGCTAATGTTGCTGAAGTTGCTGGTGAAAGTCCCTTTAATGATGGGCCAAGCAGGTCAGTCTTACCAGCAACAACAACAACAAGATACACATCCTCTTCATCTACACCATCATCATTAGGAGCCATCCTCATGACAGGGAATGTTAACGAGGATCATGATGAGTTTCTGCAATGCAGTGGTGGTGGTGGCAATATTTGTTCCAATGCCAAAGAAATTTTGTTTAGACGGAAGAAATCGCGAAGTGCCAGTACAAGACGACGTGCATTCTCCTATCATGATGGAGATGCCAACCACCGCTTGGATCCTGGAAGCTCATCATCGTCCGATAATGAAGGTAAGCTATCTTGTTTCGCTTGGATGCATCCTATAATACCTATGTATATTGTAAGTAACTATAAAGGCATGCCCGAATAGCTCATTATTAATATAGAATGATTACTACAGTCTACGTCTCATTGTTGGAAGATTTCTCTTCATGTTTATAAACGTAAATTAATCTTCATCTTGAGTAAGTATATGATTTACCACTTTAAAAAAAAATATGCACTTTCCGCCTCATCTCTTCCCCGGAAGTGTTGGAACCCATGGTCCATACTACCACACTTTGTAGAGTAGGTCAATATATTTTCATTACCCAACACCAACTCAAGTGGGGATCTTGCTGGCAACTGACAGAAATGTTGCCAAGCAAGCCAGTGTGGAATTCATTAGCCAACACTAACTCAAGTGGGAGCATTCTGGCAAGTGGCAGAGAAATCATAGAAAACAATGCACTAAAAATTGAAGGTGAAAAATATTTAGAGACATATTCATCCATGTGGTAGATATATATATTATATACATGCACAACATAAAATTTAAATGCATTTTAGTTTGGTAAATAAGAATATCGAATGAAAAGCATTTAGAAATGCTTTTCTCATCGTAAGTCATCCGGAAAATCGAGAAAAATATTTTGAAACATGAAAAAGTAAAAATAACTATTATATAAAAATATATCACATGATATACCAAACAACGTGGCAAAATAAATACCTATATATAATGCCTGCTTGCATGCATTTTTGTGAGTTGTAATAAACAACAGCACGAGCGCGCACACTTTTTCATTCGTCATAGTCATAGCCCACTAATAACAAGCCATTCACTGGCATTTCGTACTATACATCTTCTCTTTGAAATCATGCTTTTTCAAAAGAACAAACACACAAAAAATCATTTCTCTCTCATTCACTTTATTTTTATTCCAACGATGTATATGTTTATCTCAAGTATAATGTTGGAATCTTATATAATATACGCATATCTAAAAGTATGTAAGAAACATGGGAATATTTTTTTTTAAATCTAAACAAGCCCCCTTCTTAATGATGTCCTGTTGTGCTATAAACATACATACATATATGTCTTCTTCTTTTTCTCTCTTTTTTTATACACAGACTCTCTCCTTCAATACATTGGAATGTGCTTTTCAAGTTTGTTTTCTACTGTCAGCTACTCGGCCGCGTGCCAAGTTGACTTTAATATAGACTACAAAGTATATATAACCAGTCATTACAATGTTGTGAAGGATTCCTTTCTCATATTTCTCGTTGTCGGTAGCCTTATTTCACTGGGGTTTCCCAAGTTTTACTTTTGGTGCTTCAACACACTGACATTTTCTATATTTATTTCCTGTCTTTATATATAAATATATATATATATACACACGCTCCTTAAGTTCCATTTTTCTCTAGTTTCTTCATATTTTGTATATTTTTATGCACGATATACTGAATCTTTTATAATTATATAACATGTGTGTGTAGTCTACTGAAAGAAATATGCTTTTCGCCGTGGCGGCTGTTGATGAGTTGACATGATATCTATACATATATGTATTTAACCAAAATACATGAAAAACTCTCTTTATTGCTACTTTCAAATGTGTTGATTTTGGGTTTGGTTGGAGGAGCAGCCGTGAAAGGTTGGGGGAAATGTTGCTTACTTGTTATTTTACATTGTTGACGTAAAGTACAAAACGAAATGTGCTATGGGGCAGTTGTGCCATGTACAAAACGAGATGAATTTATTTTTTCAATTCAGCTAAATTTATTTCCGTAATGATAAAAAAAATACTACGTGCATACTATTTACTTTTGTGTGGGATGAATTGAGAAAACCACTATGCTGGTTTGGAATGGTGAGTCACAGTGTTAGAATGCATGGTGATAATTTTTTTTACTTGTGCGCTGTTGAGTTGATATTTATAAGAACATTGGCATCAATAAATTTTCCTCGTGTGTGTGTCTTTGCTGAAAACTGATGACAGAAATCGGAAACAAGGGTAAAACGAAAAGGGGATGAGGGTATGTATATGCGACATTCGATTGAAAAAAATGGATGTGTAATTGTGTGGATGTATGTAGGTATGTATAGTAGTCTCGTGGGACGGAACAAAAATGTGATTGTTTCTGTTAAAAGTAGTTTAGACAATGATTTGTGAAACTAATTGCTCTAATAAATTGTAAAAAACAAGTGGGCATTAAAAGAATGAATTTTTTTTAAACTAAATGTTTTCTCATTTCTTTATAGCAAGAGTTAGCTTTAGAAATTTTCAAGAATGCCACTATAGTGCCTGTCTGCTTTGGTTGGTTTGTATAGAAAAAAAACCATTGGTAATTTTTTCTGAAATACACTGGATTTAGGCAACCCTTAATTCACTTCTACTCCACAAGTTTAAAACACATTTTCCCCTGAAAATTCTAAGTAAATAAATAATCTTTTACAAAAACTAAATAATTCTAAATAATTTGTAAATTCTAGGCTGGATTTGAAGAGCTCAATTTAGTTGCATAATAAACTCTCGCAGACCAGAAGGAAGAACCACCTTTTTTACCGAGAGATAGCAATCGAGAGATTTTTGTATGTATAGTAGTAGAGTAGAAGTATAGCAGTAGAGAGATAATCACTCGTATTT
>JAHZNC010001883.1:0-43199 GCA_027744095.1 Zhuqinia jingwanae | reverse complement strand
ACTTGTGTTGCCTTTGCTGCTGCTACTGCTGCGGATTCTATGAGAGAAATAGCATCATTTTATCTTCTTCTTCTTCTTCTTCTTGTTCAGATGTTGTTAAGAATTGAAGGACTTTTTTTAAAGTGAGTAAATGGAGCATCTTACAAGAAACATTAACATACACACACACACACACACATCTTTTCTGGTTCTGCGGTCCTGTCCCCTTGTCTCTTTTTCTTGAAGAGTCCCATTTTTTTTATACTACACACTCTCATGTTTGTGCATTTTGTACATGCTTTGTACCTATATATTAAATGTATATATTTATGTGTGTAAAAATCTCTAAAAAAAGATGTGTAGATTTTATTTTGGATGTGAACCGTTTTTTTTGCAGTATAAAGGTTCCGATTATGTAAATGATTTTATATTCTCTTATTCCTTCTACATTCCTTTTCCCCCTTATGTTCTCTCCTCTTTCCTTCCTTCTTCCTCTTTCACTCTTTTGTTTTCTTGACTCCTTGACAACATAAAGTAATTTTTCTTTTTCTTTTCCTATATAAATAATCGAATTTCTAACAAATGTACACACATTTTGTATCACGGTGTAGAAGAAAAAGAAAGAATCTCTCTCCTTTTTCTGTTTGTTTGTGTATTATTTTGTGTTTGCAGTGTATTTTGTTTGTTTGGTTGATATAAATACTTGGCAATATAAAATATATCACTGTAGCAAAGAGTTGCTTTAAAAAGCCATATGTCTGTTCCAACTGTGTGATTACTAGCTTGAGCCTACACACACAATATATTTATCTGACAAAATTGGAAACATTTTCCATTTTTCGGTGGCGCATCACACACAAACAAAAAAAATATATATGTGTATTATACACACACACACATATAGGCATCGCATTCCAAGTCATATCTCAATGCAAGTTTAGTGATAATGCATTCTCTATGATGCATTGAATTATCATCGCATCACATGGCATTATAATATATTTCATTTGGGAAACTAAGGGAAGAGAGAGAGAAAGAAAACAAACCTCTTAAACCACGGGAGATAGACAAGTTATGCATGTCAACAACCAAAAGAAAGAGAGAGAGAGAGACCTAGAACTCCACATAAGGTTTTTTCCTCTCTTCTCCTCTTCTTGCTTTCTGATTCTCTGATCCAAACTCATTTTAAAGGGCAGCAGACATGCATAACTGGAGAGATAGATATATGGAGAGACACAGAGAGAGACAGAGAAAAAAGAAAGACGAGTCTGACTCCATTTCGCTTTTAAAGCTTCAACTAATGTCATATCGTGAAATTTTTCAAATGTTTTATGTGTTTGGCTCCACTTTTTCAAATTCTTTTGAATCCACACATTTATCATCATCATATACCAATTTCTATTTATTTTCAATTCCCATAAAAAAAAATTCTGTACTTGTGCCTCATACTCGATGTCGACGTCCTCTCATGAAGTGAATCTTGTTGGGATCATTCCATTTCCCTTCAAGTATTCCTAAAATGCCATATAGATAAGTAGACATATTTTTGTTGAAGCTTTTTTAGCTGGACATCAATT
This sequence comes from Zhuqinia jingwanae, assembly GCA_027744095.1. Lineage (NCBI taxonomy): Eukaryota > Metazoa > Arthropoda > Collembola > Entomobryomorpha > Paronellidae > Zhuqinia > Zhuqinia jingwanae. Next base: position 41,643 of record JAHZNC010001883.1, on the reverse strand, counting down.
TTTATATCCATCTTTTTTTAGTGCTCACGACAACGAGGACATAATGTCAATTTTTTTAACGGCAACAACGAATGATAAAAAAAGGACTATTATGGGACGACATTGGATGGGAATACATACACATACAAGCAGAATATTTAGACAAAACAGGTCGTTAGCTGTGAAGTAGGATGAGAGCGCTTTTAAAGTTTTTAAGTGCATTTGGTTGGATAGCAGAAAAATTAGAGTCGGAAAACGATAATCATATCATTCAAGTGCCTCAAACTTAAGTACAGTTAGTAAAGTGCTGCCACTGCTGCTGCTGATGATTGTTGCAAAGCAACTTGTTCACCCTTTTGGAATTACTTTTAACTTTATAATAATCGAATCAGTCTGAAAAGTCATTACAGGAGAGAGAAGAAGAAAAATAGAAGAAGAAGTTTCTTCACTGGTGGTGATGGTGGTGGTGGATTACTGGGAAGCTAAATTAGACTTAAGTGAGCACTAATAATGCAAAGTTTTTCTTTTATGTTAATCCGCATCAGATAATAATAATAGCTCCATCCATCCATTTCCAACAACATTATTGGTGATGATACCATTAAACGCATATATATACCTACTCTCTTTTTTTTCCACAATAAATAATTGGTTTTTCACATCGCAAGACTAGTTCTTCTTCTTCTTCTTCTTCTTCTTCTTCTGGGTTGCTGGTCTAGAAAATCTTTTTGAAATGGGTTACAGAGGGAAAAGGAAACCCCGACGGGATTACACTATACCGGCAGGCAACCAGGTAGAAACACATTCATAACCCTTTTTTTTCCTTCGTGTATTGAAAAAATGGGATTAGTGGATGCGGTAAAAATAAAACGGATACCTACATAAATAATAATAATATGAGGATTGTTCCAAATACCCCATCACCCCAAGCATGCGGAATCCTGTCTTGACCAGACATTGTATTGTTGTAACACAAGTATAAATTGAGTGATACTAATCATATTAATGTCGTTTTCTATTTCAATCGATACACAATAATATTTGTTCACAGGAAAAATGAGGGAGAATAAACCACAGGTACGGGGAATAAAGAAAATTAATATTGGAAAACGTTGATGATGATGATCAGGATGATAATCGAACAGACTCCTTCCAACTTTTCGTCAGCAACTGCGTCAATATATATATTTTTTAAATTCTCATCCTTTTTTCTCGCCTTGTCCTTCTGTTCAAACTTTTTAAAAACTCACGGTAATAAATAAAAAGAACCCAAAGGTCCGCCGTAGGAGGACCAAAAATAAAAGGACACCAACTACTTACAAGTGAGCAAGAGCGGATAACGTAAATGCCACCATGATTGTTTTTGGAGTCTTGGTGGTTTTTGGGACTTGTAAGGATTGACTCCATTATTGTTTCATGTCAGTATCACAACATCATCTGAGAGAAGAAAAAAACAATAAAAAGCAAATCAGGTAAGGACGCAATCCATTTTTTTTTTGATAAATGCACAACTGCACAACTTCCTTGGTGACTACAATTTTTTAATGCCATATGTACACATATATTTTTGTATTATAAAAAAAAGGATGATTTTTTTTCACAAGCTACTAAAAAGATCTTTATGTTGATGATGACGACGACGACGACGACGATGATGATGATAAATAGCTTGCATGAATATGATGCATTCCCATTCCCACTGATTTTTCCCCTTGAAAAAATAAACATGCATGCATGTATGATGCTAAAATATATAATATGAATATTATGAACAAGATTGTATTATTATTATTATTATTTTCAAACAAAAGGGAAGAAATACATTATATATTTTTTTTGTCGGAAAGCGTTCAAAGGGTTGTTAAGAATGTATTTATAAATTTTTGTTTTCCTTATGAAACCTTTTTTTTTCTTCTTACTTCCAATACAACAAACAACAACAGCAACTTGTTGTAGAAAAATATTTTTAAAAAATGAAGAGAAAAGAAAAGGCAGCATTACTGCTGTTGTAACCAATAATAATTGGACGCTTGATTAGTAATTCTGTGTGCTACACTATGAAATATTGGTAGCTTGAAAGAGAGAGAGAGATGGGAATAAATGAGCTTGCTTGTTGTATTTTGTGCAGTAATAGTATCACAATCACTCACTACTACCATACCTTGTTTTCCTTAAAAGATGAAGAGTACAATGTACCTGGAATTATTATTATTATTAATACTATTACAATAATATAGATACACAACAATAACAGAAGCGGTTTACATGAATGTATGCATGGCTGTATGTTGTGAAGAAAGATGATGTATAGGTCGGTAAAAAGAGGTAGAAAAAAGCTTGTCCAGGCCAGGCGTTAAAGTTGCATTTAGAAGGTGTTTGTGGATACCACCGCCAAAGATTTGGGCGTATGTGTCTATCTATCTAGCCCATTAGAACAATAAAAAGTTGCGTATTATCCAATATACTAGTGTAATATCCCATGTAATATGCAACAAAATTATATTATTTTTTTTTAAAGAAAAAAAAATATATGTACATGAAAGCATTTACTCGCTCCATACTACTTGTTGCCTTAAAAAAATATTCACTATATATGCATTTCATATTACATGTGTATTATTATTATTATTATTATTATATTGTTCTCTTCACACAAAAGCAATATGGGAAGAGTCGTGAGAAAATTTTAGAGAAAATGTTCATCTTCCGCTCTCCGTTCATTCCTACAAAGTTTTTTTTTCTTCACTGGTCATGTCGATTGGTGATTCCAGTCAATAGAAGACGGTAGGTTATTCATACTTGTTTTGCTACTGCTGCTGCTTATGACCATCATGATGCTTGGGTATAAACAAGTGCACGTTCATTTCATTCTTCGCTGCCCAAAGCTACCAGTTAAAATACTCATTAGAGGTGATATTATGGTATGCAGCAGCAGCAGCAGCAGTCTGTATGGTATGATGCACAATGTAAAGGCAGCAGCAGAAAAAGCACAACAACAAAAACTCTAAAGTGGTGGTAGTGGTCATCTTTGATCGCCACACCACCAGGACCAAACAACACCATCCTCTTCTTCCTAGTCGTGAGTCGACTTTTTTTTTAGCAGAGATATACATCCATATATTTATATATATTCTTGTATATTATATGCATACATACATACATATATTCTAAAATATAAAACAAGGCACCGCCAACAATAATGAGATAATTTTACAGGGCATAATACATTGTGATCGTAACTTTGTACGGGAAAAAATAAAGGAGAAAAGAAGGTGGCTGGCTACTCACCTCGCCTCTATTCTTCTTCTTCTCTCTCTCTACCTTGCTTGCTCATTTTTGCTGCTACTGCTGGTGCACTAGAATTTTTTTTTCTTTTTTTTTTAGATGTATTCGGGAAAAAATAACAACAAGAGTAAGGTATAAAAAAAGCGAATAAGGTAAAGCAATGAAATTGACTTATTGACTGAATGTATGTACATATTATATACACTCTCTCAAGTTGAGTAGAAGTAGAAGTGGTGATGGTGATGCTGGTGGGGTTGAATAAGTGAGTGAGCGTATGTATATATAATATTAAGTCATGCAAGATCAAATGGGAAAAGAGGGAGAGCGAGCAAAAGAGGAGAAAAGAAGGAGGTTCGTATTCATGAGTATATTATTTTATATTATCGGCAAATTAAAAACCTTAGAAAGGTGTGAGCAAGTAAACACAGACAAGTTTAGGGAGTTTACATACATGCAAACCTGCCAGAAAACATGACACTCCATCCATAATATTATTCTCTCCTCTTCTCAATGTTGTTTTCTGGCTGTTTTGGTGGACGGACTCTTGACTAACAAAAAACCCTATTTTACTAAACGCACTACCACACTCACACTCTCTAGCTCTCTGCATCACACACACACAGAAAAGAGAGAGAAAAGAGTGAGTGCGAAAGGAGAAGAAGAAGAGAAAAAAACAATGAAAAAATGAATAAGATGAAGGCAATATTAAATTGTATATTATATTGTGCTCTTTTTTTATTCAGGTAAAAAAAGTATGTTTAATATAAAGACTGACTCCTCTCTTTTGCCTGAAATATTATTGCGTCTCTTATTCTTCGTCTACTTCCACATGTATCTCTCTCTCTCTCTCTCCTTCTATGCTAACTTTGATTCTCAGTTGTTAAATAAAAGAAGTCCAAAAATTTTTTTTGCTGTTGCTGGCCAAGAATTCTTGGTTGATTGCATGCAAACATGCATTCATCAAAATTCGTTTGTGTGAGTAGGTATATAAAAAAAGGGTGCATATTATTTCCTCAGCAGCAGCATCAGCAGCAGCAACAACAACTTTAGCTTTGCCCAAGTCTTTTTTTTTCTTCTTCTTCTTCTAGAGTCTTGATCATCATCGTGAGCAAAGTTTTGTTGAAGAGTTTTCCATTCCAAATCCAGCCAAGTCGCTATGTGTAGCCAGTCAGTGCATATTATTATTATTATTATTATTATTATTATGTACGTACCTATATACATCAATTTAGAGAACAGGTAATATTATGCGGATATTAGGCACGCATGCTTTTCATGCCATGTACCTTATATAAAAATTATAATAAAGAAGGCTAAAGCCAGCTGGTTTAACTTTTTTTGATACAATGAGCAGAGAGCGAGAGCAAATAACAGGTAAGCAAGCAAGAGTTGAGTTGAGCAAAAGCAAGAAAGTTGTCCACTACACTTAAATAATGATACTTGAAGGAAAACCACCCGGAGCAATACACTTCTCCCCAATAAAAAAAATCTCTTTTCTCTCTGTCGAGTAAGTGAGAGAGAGAGAGAGAAGAGAGAGAGAGACTCTCCTTTGGGGAATGAAAACTTTGTTCACTTTTTTAATAATACAACTTGTTCAATAATATATAAGCAATATGGCAAGTTATTTAATACTCGTTGAACATGGACAACAACAAGAATGAAAAGAGAGAGAGAGAGAGAGAAGAGGATGGACGTATTATGTATATATGTATACCTACGTACATTTTACATCAACACGGCGCATAGCTAGGTACGTATATTACTTTTCATCAACAAACAGTCACACTGGCAATATATAAATATCGTATATATGCACACTTTTTTTTTACAGCGCACTGCATATTTTTGCTTGTTGTGTTGTTGTGTGTGTGTTAAGGTCACTGTGATTATTGGCACTGGCATCATCACAGCAACAACCAAACCACCAGCAAAAAGAGCAAAAATTCTTTTGTGGAGAGTGTTTTTTTTTCTTCCTTTTTCTTCTTCTTCTTCTTCGCCTGCTATTTCTTTTCGCTGGCCTGCCCAGAGAGAGTCCTCTCTAGAGTCTCATGCATTTTTTTTCATGTACTTGTGCCATTACATATATTATTATTGCCATGTTATGAATGTTTTATCAAGTTTTATGGGATGCACTTAAACTTGAACTAAAAACTTTTGTACTCACTGCACTAACTTGCTGTACGACGGACGTACATATTAATCTTTTCTTCTTCTTCTTCAGCTTTTTTTTCCTTTTTTTTTATTTTCCATCAAAACTGCTAGTGCTTCTCTTAAACATTTCTCATCATCACAGAACAAGTGGAAGAAGAGCAAGAGTCATCAAAAATCCAGTCGCTAGTGCTCAACAATAGATCGAGTGGCAGGCAAGTTGGTCGGCTATAATAAATATTATGTAAGTTGGGCTGTAAGATGTGACGACGATGGCATATTAAAAAAAGTAGTCGCTCTTCTTCTCTTGTCCACCACCACCACCACAAACAGAAATCCTTTTTACAATCACAATCATATACTCACGAGCACATACATATATATATTATTGACAATATTATAGATTATTATTACGTAGGTAGGTAAATACATAGGAAATACAATAATAATATATAATATTTAAAAAAAATCTATTGAGAAGCGATTTGTTGAATCAAGTAAATACCTACATGGAATACATATTACCTCTTATTTCGAAAATTATATATTTTTTAAATTCCCTTGTTGTCTTTTTCAGTCAACTTTTGTTTCATTTTATTTTTTCATCAGCATTACACCAACAAACAGGGAAACAAAAAGTAGGAAAGGAAGGTAGGCAGCTCTATAGCATGAGAATAAGTGCAGTGTGCAATCAAATCATCAAGAGAGCGCCGTCCGCCGATTACAATAACTTACAGCACTTTGCCCTTTCCTTCAACAATAAATAAATAATAAGTTATAAGAGATACATAAATACAAAATTTACCATTTTCTTTCCTTTTCTTCTTCTATCTCTCATGTTGCTTGTGTTTATTATACCCTACATGCATATTATGTGTATACCTAAGAACTTATGTCGGTATTTAGATATGTATACTATGTAAATAGGTAGTAATATGTGTATTGCTCACTTTTTTGCTTTATTGCAATATAATCTCACCACAACCCTAAAAAACGATAGGAAATTGTACTTAGTTTTAAGTGTGGTGGTGGAGTGTGTGTTTGTTTGTGTGTGTGTGTGGATTTTCTTGTCTTGAAAAAACCTACGAAAAATGTTATTATGATGATGAATAAATGGAGCGAACTTCTTCTTCTTCAGTTTTTATTGCATAATAATAATTCTACAACATTCAAACTATAACTATTAGGTTTACACTATTGCATATTATTTCCATTCTGAAAAAGTTAAAAGTTTAATAGACTTGACGAGAGAGAGAGAGAGAGAGGGGGAGAGATTAAAAACATATCTGTTTCTCTCTCTCTCTCGCTCTCTCTTTCTTTTTTTTGTACAAGATAATAAAACTGGCATTCAACCATCTTTCGCACTTATACTCACTCTCTCTATCTACATTGATAAAAAGAAATAAATGAAATAAAACATTTTACCCAACTTGAAATACTAGCATTTCACTCATCATCCTCCGCATATGTATGTATATAAAAAATTATCATTTATATTATATTTATGTTTTTTTTAAACATCATCATCATCCTCATATCAGCCACATCACTACTATACTAAACAATAAGTCAAGTTCCCAGTTAATAACGCCAAAAGAGAAAATATCTAGAAAAAAAAATGACAATAAAAATTAAATGTTTTCTTTTTCTTCTGGCTGAACTGGACATTTATCATGCACTTTTACTCATATTATATTACTATTACTACAAACAAAACTAAATACACACAATATTTAATACATACTTTTTTAAACAATTGAACAAGTAAGTACCTGAAAACGACCTGAATAGAGAAGAAAAAAAGTTTATTTTATAGTAGTCATATAAGTAGATAGATATATGATAACAAACACATTAAAAGTTTTTATCTGTGTCTTAGAAAAAAAGTGCTCTGGTTTCTCATTTCTCTCTCTCTCTTTGTCTGGATCTATAGCGCTTTGCATTTATTTATCTGCCAAAATATATATCTTACAAGAAAAAATATATTTTCTTTCATTTATTATTTTTTCATTTTTTTGATACAATGTTTAAAAAAAGTGTAATCAATGCTCCGCTCTGATTATCAAAAAGCAAATAAAATAATGAGACGATTAAAAATGAGAAGCTGTTTTTGGATTGCGAAATTTTAACAGTTTAGTAGAAATGTTGCTGGCATTGTTGTTGTTGCTGCTGCGTTGGTGGTGGTGGTTTGGTTTATATGGTGATGTACCAGACGGTGGTGAACATGTGTACAAGTGATGATGATCAAGTTGATGATAGGACATTTTTTATGTGTAAACCAAATGCATTTATTTTTTTAAAAACTTTGTAAACTTTACCAGACGCATTTTCTCTGGACGACGAGCTGAGCAAGTAGTGTTGTTGTGAGTGGTTCTCTCTCTTTCTCAAAAAAAAGAAGTGAAATGAAGGAGTTTGAAAATGTTTTTTTTTATACATTCAAGTTCCTTGTTTAAGCGCCCATCTGTGTTCATGTCGACTCTTGTTCCAAACAGGGAGAGCAACCAAGATATAAATCCTTCTTAAAATACTTGACCATTTTGTTTTTAGAGGAGGTGTTGTGTTGCGTTACTTTTTAAAGCTGTGTACTTAGAAGAAAAAGGAAAGGTATTATTTTACGGTGTGTGTAGAGAACGACCGGTGAAATAAGATGACGATTATAGGTACTCGGGGTAATGGTAGAAGCGCAGCATATATCTTGACGGTGGTGGTGATGGTGATGATGAGGATGAACAATATTAGTTGTGTGAACCTTTAGAAAGGTTTTTCTCTGTGCATACTTGTTACAAGATACACAAGATGAGACAAATTCTTGTTTTTTTTGCCTTTATAAATTTTCTTATAGTAGTAGGTATGTATATAGCATGTAATTCATTTAATATGTAACATACCTACCTTAAATGTCTAGGTAAAAAGTGTGTATAATATATACATATACACACATAATATTATGTATACCTACTTCATGCTCTTAAGCTGTTTTTATGGTTTAAGTGCATATAATTTATAGGTATTATAATTTGTTTTAAAGCGTTTAAAGGTGAGTATATGGATAACATTTGTGCTGTAATCTAATCATCGGCATCGGACTTATTTCACTTGAGAGAGCCCAGCCATCCACCACCACCACCACCACCACCATCACTTGGTGTATATTCTTATTCTTAAAGAAAGATGCACCGTGCCGTGCTGTCGTCGTCTTCGTCTTTTTTCTCTCCTCTTCTTCTTCTTCTTCTTATTGCATCTTCTCTGGTTAACGCATGGACCATGATCATCATCAGCAGCAGCAATGTATAGTATTCTCTACATAATATTATTTTTCCTTCTACAGAGACAAGACCATGACCATGTCCATGCAAGCTTGAAGACTAAGAAGAAGACGAAGAAAGGGAGAGAGAGAGAGAGAGAGGAAAAAAGAGCTTATGAACAGCTTTTATTGTTGAGCTGAAAAGATGGAATATCAGATAGATGGTAGGTTGTTCGTAGACATGTACAAAACATTAACCACTTGGTTTGCTGTAGTAGTACATTATGTGTTATCGTCCTCTTTTTCTTGTACATTGTGCTTATCCTCCTCTTGTCTCCTTCTTCTTCTTCTTCCCTTTGGACTGCAACGAAAGTGCAATGGAATGCATGGAGTGACCCATTATAGCTGACTGTTGGTGAGCATGCCATATTACTATCTCTACTGTTTATTTATTGCTAAGCTACGCACTAATAATAATATACAAAAAAAGTCGGGTATTTAAGCTTACTTTTGGAGAACACATTTAAATTTCAGATTTAAAACAAGATGATGAAAAAGAAAGAGGAGAACGAAACAAGACTGGGTTTTTCGTTATTACTACACAAAAATTTCAACTTGTTTTATTTTAGAGGGACACTACCACCACCACCACCACCACCACCACCACCACCACCACCACACTACATCAATGCATATGCATATTATTATTACTATTGTAGGAATATGTAGTATATTTTTGCTCTTATAAAGCTGATGTTTGTTGTTTGTACTTACATGTATAAAGGTATTCCAGTAAAAATATACATATATATCTATATACTTTGTTGAGTAGAACGAGGATTTGTTGATTATTGCCTGTTTTGTTGACGGCGTATGTATGGTGGTTGCTGTTGTTGTTGGTGGCGGTGGTAGTAGTAGTGCGACGTCGTGGGTTGAGTCTTACATAAGCTGTCCTGTATACTTAATGTAAAACATTGAAATGGTTTATTACAATTACTGAACGAGGTGCATCCATTATTTTATGACGTATATTAGCAACAAATAACGACAAGAGGGAAAGCCGACGACGCTCAAAAAGAAAAGAAAAACTGGTCACCCTTCTTCTTCTTATTATTATTCTGCTCCAAAATATTATGCAACCCTTTTTCACGCGTAACTACAAGTGTACATTACTACACACATACCAAAGAGTTCTTGGTTTTGTGATGTTAAAATTAAAAAAAAAAACTCAAATATGTGTGAAGAGCAAAATATATATGATATATTGGCAATTTTTTTCTCTCGCACTCTTGTCTAAAGCCACAACAACAACAGCAGCAGCAAACAAATAAACTGGAAAAAAACAAAGCAGTCTGGAGCAGAAAAAAAGTTACATAAAGACAAGAGATATTATCACAAAATTAGAGACAAGGAAAAAAATGGTTCGGATATATGGAATAATAATTAGCGTCATTTCTTCGCACTGCGGCGGCAATTCCTTTAGTATCAAAACTGGTGTAGTAATTTAACTTTTCAACAAAATGTTCTAAAAAAGTACAAGAGAGAGAGAGCTTTAAAAAATATTATTATAGGTACCTATATATATATATTTACACAATAGCTCATTTGAGACAAATCTTGTCCACAATTTCTCCTTTTATTTTTTTGATACAAATAAGCACATAATATGAAATCCCTTCCTTTTTACAACGGTACACACACAATAAAGAAAGACTGATTGTGAGTATGCCGAACAAAAAAAAAGTTTTATGACATTTTAATAGTGGTATGTGCCTTGACATTGAAAAGAGAGAGAAAAATGAAATTCCATTGTATCAACAAAAAAAATGTAACATTAATAGATGTAGTTACGAGTAACTACTACTATATGCTTGCTTCTTTCTTACTTGCTGCTGGTTATTTTTTTATTTATTTTTTTGTAAACCTTTTTTCCTTCCTGCTTCAGATTACATCATTCCATAATATATTATTATGCCTTCAACTTTTTGAAGAATAGCACAGTACACAGAAGCGTATATGTATATATGTATACTAGCGACCAGCAAGATATATTTTTTTATCCACATTTTATTATTATTATTGTTATTATATTTTTGTTGGGTATTTTTTTTCCTTCAGAACAATGAAGTCCATGCTGTGTTTTATGTGTCTCATTCGTCATTTTCCTTCTTTGATGATGCACATTTTTTCTTTTGAGCGTCGTCACTATAATATACCCCTACAGTGAAATATGGGGAGTTTTTCAGCGTTTAAATTTTTTTTATTTTTTTTTGACTTCTTCCTGTCGTCACGACAAAACAAAACAAAATCACATTTATTATGAATATGCCTGCACATAATATAGATTGGCTAACTCAATTCAAGTCAAATTTCTTATTTTACAAAAATTTTGTGAGTACAAAAAAAAAATTGGCTCAGTAATAAAAATGACATTTGTATTGTAATAATAATAAAAATAAATAATATGGCATGTCCAATACATTTTTTTGAAGATTTTGCTACAATGATTTTGTTTAACAGTTTTTCTCTCTCAATTTTATTCATAGTGTCCATCTTATTTAGCAGGCTGACAAAATGGATATGACGATATTATTCATATTTTTTTCTCTTTATTATTATTATTATTGTTTTTATTATTAGTAGACATTTTTTTCTGCTCTTGAAATGCTGAAGACACCTTTACTCAATAGAAGGATTGGTGGTGGTGGTGTATGATGTGTTGTTAGGTTGTTGCCAGTTGTATCGTGTGTATGATGATGATGATGGCTGGTGGTTGGTGATCGTGCTCATTCATAGTACCAAGTCATGACCATAACTTTTTTTTTTGGAGTGCGATGATGACAGGGTTGAAGATGAGAAGGAAGATAGTTATTTCATAAATATTTTTTTGAAAGGAGCAACCCGGAAAGCCTAATAGTGTCATTAAGTAAATACTTGCTGGTTTATGTATGATAATAACAATGCCTTTATACGGCAGTACAAAAGATTTTTTTTATTGTGCTGCATTGGCTTGTGAAGAGTGTGCTGTGTGCAGTTGTGCACCATAATTCAAAGAAATAGATGATGATCATGATCATCATCATCTTCCTCATCATGAGATGCTGATGGAGTCGTGCATTTTTTTTTCTTGAGAATAATAATAATAATAATAATAATAATAATAAAATATGCAGTGCTTTATTATAATAAAATATATTATGCGTAGAAATACACAATGGTTGAGCGTTTTACTATATTTCTCCTCTCATGTTTTTATAGGGAAATTCCTTCACAAGAATATCCTGTGTACAAGAATAGGGATTGTCAGGCCGGAGGATAAAATGAAATATTATGGATTCAACAATAAAAATTTCTCAGAGGAACAAAGTGGAATGAGGGTCCATTCATGTTTTCTTCTCTGCTTTTTTTGTATGTGTAGTAGTCACTGTTACATGTACATAAAGTAAAAATGATGTATTTGGTCATTCGTGTTACCTTTTCAAAAGATTTGATTTCCCTCATGATATTATTGAATTGTGTATCACGCACTTTTGTTAGCATGCATGCATGTCTATGTAATGTATAAATAATATGTACTATTTATTATTATTGAATTTAAAAATAAAATCCGATATTTTATTTTTTTCGAAAGTACAAATATTTATTGTTATTATTATTGGACATTGGGTTGGCATGAGGCACATGTTTCTTTGGCAGGGATTCAAAGACAAAACTTGATGAGTTATGACGGTTTCGTTCAAGTACGATGTTAGGACCATTGTTCATATTGTTCGTTTCATTTCACTTTTCCTTGTCTATTTAGTATTTCTTCAACCAAATTTTTTTTTCTTTTTTTTCGCTGCTATAAGGATACTATTTCATCATCGTCATATTATTATTATATACAAGTTTTTGTAACATTTTTAAAATGAGCGCACGCATTTTGAACATTTCAATGTCGCTCCAGGTTGCTCTCTATTTTCTGATAAATATCCGTTCATGGATATTGCTTGTTCTTGTTCTTCTTCTTTTTCTGCTGGAGTATACATATATTTAGTGCGACATGTTGAGGTAACATGGTGAGAATGACTAATAATATCATATACCACTACTACTTCTGAGAGAGTCGAGTCTCTCTGGTAGATGATGGTGTTTAGGATGTAAAGCTCTTGAAGAAAATAATGTGAGCCTTTGTGGCTTTGCTCAGCCAAGTGAAAGAGGAAGTTTCTTTCTTGTTTTGTTCAACAAAACATCAAGTGACAGTATGTCTTCAAACTCTTGTGATGCATAAAAATATAAATAGAAAGCAAGGATCTTCAAGTTGTGTGTGTGTGCTCCTCTTCTTCTTTTAAAGCAAACCACCACCATCACCATTATTATTACTAGGCTTCACTCTCATCATCTCAGCATCAATCGTCATGTGTCGAGTGGCAAAAATATTGTAAGAGGAACCACAGCAGAAGGTCACCACCACCATACTACCACCCTTCATCCCATCGTACTTTGTAAAATATATGTGCCCACGCTTTATGTAAACACACATGCGTATCTTTTTTTTTCCCTGTGTGTGTAAAAAATATATCTTGTTTCATTTTCATTTATCACTTAAAATAGAGACTTTTCTTTCCACACATGTAAACACATACACAGAAATCTAGTGTATACACACGCACATTACGTCCACATCAATTCATCTTAATGAACCAGTTCTTTATGATGTCTTGTGAAACAAACAAACCACACAATATATCCGCGTAATACATTTTTACGACTACTTTTTTTTCTGTCCAATTTTTTCTTTAAAAAATATGTATACCTACATATAATTTCAACAATTTTCATGGCTTATGTTTCATATTCATACATATATACATACATACATGTTTCTGTTACAGTTTTATGATATTGCAAGTTTGAGAGACCAGCAGAATTTTTTTTTAAAGTACGTAGTAAAGGGATATTCCATCCTTAATCCGGCTTCACGACAAGGACAGCAGCGTTAAAACTATTTTTTCTTCTCTGTTTTTAAAATCTTGAAAACATTTGAACCATTCTCCATTTTTCAGCTGTGCGTGTTCCAGTTTCAACCTGCAATAAAAATAATAATACTACAAAAAAAAATCCTTCAATCGGCTAGTTTTTGGCTATTCATTTGTAATAACAATAATAATAAGTCACTAAAGTTAAATTTAGAAAAAAAAATTATCAAAAAAAATCTGTACAATATGTGATATAGAAGAAGCCAGAGAAGGATATCATGTTATTGTGTCAATATGTTTTCATTTTCAGTTAGTTTCCCTGTCCTCTTGGGACACATCATGTACCTATATATCTTATGAGACCCAATTTCATAATATAATCCATATAATAATCATAATAATAATTGTAAAGCTGACTAACAACAGCAATAAAATTTCGTATGTGTGTGCGTGTGTATTTATACAACGGGACGGGTGTCTCATCTCGTCGGGTTTCCTATACAACATGTACCTACATAACATACCCAACAAAAGCTCTCATTATTGTTATTATTATTATTTCTCTCTTTCTCTTTGCATTGATTCAAAAAAAAATATATAATACAACAATCCCGATCTCTCGCATTAGGGCTTCATTGCACAACCGAAATAATAACTATTTCTCTCTTGTGTTATAACAATATTTTCGTGTATTATAACGCATTACCATTATGCCCTTCAAGTTTGATGGCTCTCTAAGTAGTTGCAACACAATATATTATACACTATTATATTTTTTCCACGTTTATATTTTTGTATGTATCAAATGAGTACAAGTTTGTTTAAAAGGGAGAAGAAAAAAAATCTAGCCGAGTGAGTGAAGAAGAGCATCATGATCATGCATGGCGTGGCGTGGTCTGCTTTTTGGTAGACATGGAAAAAAAGGGTCGAAAAAAAGAGAGAAGAGAATGCCCTGTAGTAATTTTTGTTGAATGGAATGGTATTCCAAATTATCCTCAAATGCGCATATTGTTGAACACACAGCGGTTCACCCCCCGCAATCATCATCCTGTCCGTGTGTACTCGTCGTGCTACACTTTTCATATAATATTCATCGCGGTCGTGAAACGAAGGGCCGGATGACTGGAGTATATATTTTTATTTTTTTGTGACCCTCAGCCTCTCTCTCTCTCTATCCATAAGGGAAAAAAGGTCCATCTGTGTTGTGTATGGTATATTTTTTTCTTCTCCATGCGTTGCATATAAACAAAGTGAATAACAGCAGGGTTTACGTTACTTGACATGAATAGGGTGGTCGATCCTCATCATTGTTGACCAGACGAGAAGAAGAAGAAGAGAAGAAAAAAAAAACTGATGTGAATGCAACGACTCAAATATAAATACAGGATAAGTATGGAATGTTATAAAATGCATTTCGTGCTCCGTCCTATACAATATCTAATATGTATTTCATAAATACACATATACATACGTACAGATATTATATATAAAAGCGTTTTTTTTTTGTATTAAAGTGTACTTGTAATATTTCCCAAACCATTGAATTCAGAAAACCTATATAAAATGTGTATATGCCTACAATAGCAATATCATTCAGCTTTAAAAAAAAATATATATATATATCCAGCTTGGGGGAAAGATGCATCGTATGTTTTTTGTTGTTTTCACTCTCGCTTATTCTCTTTATCAAATCTAACGAACAATGTCTGGTTTCTTTTATGGGTATATATACACACATGCATGCATAAGGTATACACTTATATAATATGTGGTAAATAATGAGGATATTGTATAGAGAGCGAGAGAGAGAGAGAGAGAGGAGAACACATGACACAGACAAGAGAGAGCAAGTATAAAATGCAATGGGTTTTCCATCCCTTCCTCACCATTACATTTCCAACGACTGGCCCTGCGGACAGTGAAATAGAATTAAATACCTCTCTTTTTTTCTTCTCTCCTTCTTATTCTTCTTCTCCATCATTATCATCATCATCATCAAACCTCTTTTTTTATTCTGTTTCTCTCTCTCTCTCTCGCCTTCTTCTTCTTCTTATATTCTCCTTCATTTTCATCTTATTTTTTTGTTCTGTTTCTTCGTGGCTCATGTTCGTGATATAATAATAAAGTTAGGGCCAGTAACTAAAAAACATTGCTGGCGCTANCTTCTTCTTCTTATATTCTCCTTCATTTTCATCTTATTTTTTTGTTCTGTTTCTTCGTGGCTCATGTTCGTGATATAATAATAAAGTTAGGGCCAGTAACTAAAAAACATTGCTGGCGCTACAAACTCACACACACACTACTACACCACTTACACATATACATACATACAGAGCAACACACTGCCATCTCAGACCATCATTATTATCATCGTCACTCCATTTGCTGTCTTTCTGCTTGTTCTCATGGTTCACTCTTTTTTTTCTATCTTCTTGGTAAAATAAAAA
This sequence comes from Zhuqinia jingwanae, assembly GCA_027744095.1. Taxonomy (NCBI): domain Eukaryota; kingdom Metazoa; phylum Arthropoda; class Collembola; order Entomobryomorpha; family Paronellidae; genus Zhuqinia; species Zhuqinia jingwanae. The sequence goes on along the minus strand of JAHZNC010001883.1, from coordinate 25,582 downwards.
AGACTAGCCTTCCTATCATATCTTCTAAATGTGCCCCGATTTCTTTGAGTATTATTTTTTCCTCTCCCTCTCTCCCTCTCTCCTATTGCTCTTTCGACAGAGAAATACAGTTTATGCATGCACAATATCAAGCTATCTAGTATTTATATTAAATATTCTACTTCTTCTTTGGTGCTAGTTGGGATTTTCATCCATCCATCCACCCATCCGATGATCCTCTTGTATTATTATGAAATAGTCCGACAACAATTTTTTTTTTGAGTATTCTTCACAATAACGAAGAAACTTTGCTAAGCTGTCATAAAACCGTGTACACAGTACTTGTGTGTTATGCATCAACATTACAAGCAAATATGAGCAAGCAATTTATCTTCTTGTAGATGTAAGCAAGATCATCTCTCCCTCCATTTGTTGTTCACAGCTCTCTTGTACCTTTTTGTATTTATGATGCGCATAATAATAATAATAATAATAATGCATGTTGTTGCATTTTGCATCTTGAGCATATTTTCCAAACAACTTGTAATGTTATTTGTAGCTGTTGAAGTAAAAAAAAGATTGCAAGGGAGTAGCGCCAAATAGACTTTTGATCATCATACCTTAAGTAATCAAGCCCCTTTTGTCGAATGGGAAAGTTTTTTTGTTTCACTCCTCCTCCTCCTTCTCACCATCGAGAAATTTATTTTTTTTCGATTCCAAATTAATATTTCATTGAATTTTTTTTTGTTTTTACAGCAACATAATATATTTTGAATGAACAATCGGAAATTTAGAACGCGTTTTTTTATGCAAAGGGAGTAATTTTATGCGGACATTTGAGTTTTTGTTGATGATATCATCACTCAAGAAAATAATTTTGATTCGTAATAATAAAATTGCATGCATAACTTTTAACTTGTATGACACAATGATTAAAGGTGCATCCGCATCAGATAAATCAACTTTTTTTCTTTTTTTTAAATATACATGAAAGTATTTCAATGGAAAAACAATGCTTCTTATTTAAATAAATGTATAGACACCCACATGCTACTTATTATTAATATATTTTAAATTTTTTATGATTAAGACAAAATAAAAATAAAATAGGGAATCGATATATATACAAAAGTACATCTAGATAACTACAAATGATCATATCTATATACCTACTTATAAATAATCCACCCCAAATTGTGCACCTTCAAAATCAGAGTGCATTTAAATTATAAATATATATAATTTTTCCATTGTAATATACATACAATAATTGCAATTTATTGTACATCATCATATTATCATGAGGATATGTTAGTATACGATATATATTTTTTTTGTTGAAAAGTTTTTAGTGAATTTGGTTTACTCACACACACACACACACACACATTTATCTATGACAAACCTGTACAGCACACAGAAGAGGGATGTTTATAGGTAGGAGGTTGTATTATGATTGTGTTTTTGTGTGTACTATTGGCAAGCCCAATACTAGCTGAGAAGTGGAGAGAAAAGAAGGTGTGTACGAGTAAAAATTATTTATTGTATCGCCCCGAGTCGAGAGAGAGAAAAAAGAAGAAGAAAAGTAAAGGGAATTCTGAAAGATGCAACAACAACAGCAACAAAAGGATTAATAATATTGCCCCATAGCAGACAGCCATCATCCCCTATATAAGGCACACATATAATAATAACATGTGTATATTCAAGCTACAAGTTTATAAAAAAAAAACTATGCGCTTGACTATATTATCATCTGTATGAAGCAACGACTATGTGCGACTTTTTGGACGGTTAGTTTATAAAAGCACACACACACACACACACACATATATATATGTGTACAACAAGGCGAAACGAAAGCTAGTAAAATATGTATTTATGAACGTTTGAGATTTCAAACAGGTAAAAAAATAAGGGATATTATAATATTGTACTTGTGTTCATCTTCATCTTCAGCATCACCATTCAAGTTCACGGTGCATGATCGGTTGTCGGTTTATAAAAGTTTTTTTTTTTTAATTTTAAATATTATTTCTCCTCTCTTCTAACTATATGATTTATTAGCGTCATCTTAGGCATCCTACTCCTGTCTTACTTACCGATCCAATATGCGAATATAATATAATGTGTATATACTCTACTTGCTATATATGTACAAGCCTTTTTGTATGTATTTCATAAGCGGGAGAAGTAGTTATTGGGAATTTTGACGCTACCTTCTCGTCAATGATGTTTAAAAAAAAGTTTTATATATTTTGCTGATAGTAATGTTTAATGTTATCTGTGTTTAATTAATTTACAATCGACAGCAAAAATCGGCACAAAAAAAGACATACAACTTTCTATAAAACATTAAAACTTCGCCAAAAAAAAAAAATTCTCTTGAACAGTCAGCGCTCAATGAATTTTTATTTTTCTCTAGAATTATTTTTTCTTTTGTGATCGCCTCGCCTCCAGGCTGAAAATAGCATCAAAGGCTCATAAATAACTAGTCAAGCTTTTTTGAAAAAAAAAGAGTAGTCGCATCTCCGTAGGCACAATATTTTACAAGTCATTTAGAATTTATAATGACACTTTAAGACACCGCTTATTTATTTTTAAGGGAAAAAGTGATCTTGAAAGTGTACAAATTGTTATTATTATTATTATTATTATGTTGTTGTTATTGAGCACTATAAGTAAAGTTGTAGTCATAAAATATGTATTCAACCCATTTATAGTCAACAAACTAAGAAAGGAGGGCTGTATACTGAGAGGAAAAAAGTATTCAGCATTTTATTTTTCTTCGTAAGGAGAGGGGGCGGAATTTTTCCGCACTTCATATATCTCTTAGAAAAAAATTAAAGAAAAAATTCAAACACGGAAGAGCAAAGGATTTTATTTTCTGTTGCTATTGTTTTATAGTTCAATAATGTAAGCATGATCATGATCATCATCATGATCGTCCGCTAGTATGTGCATTTATCTGTCTCTGAGATTTATTGGTGCAAAGTGAAATATGGAGATGACATAATCAGCCAACAAAAGAATTGATAATCTGATATTATGAAATGTAATCTTATATGCTGCCGTAGCAGAGTGGAGAGGATTAGTAGATTTTGTACTGCATTTAGAAGAACTTCTTAATTTTTATTCTTCTTCTTCTTCTGAAACTTTTGCGTGGTTTTTTTGGAAACTATTTTACCATCTCACCCCACCTCAACACCAAGACGTTGTTGATGTTGATGATGATGATGATAGTTTAGGTATGTGGGAGTGTAAGAGCTGCACACTATACACAAAAGAAAATATGTACAAGATAGTTTAAAGCATTTTTCTTCTTGTTCCTTCGAACAAAATATAAAAAAATTGAGAAACAATGTGACACCAAAGAATACGTAATTTGGCATGGTAAAGTCGCACCCCGCTCTTATAAATGCATAGACAATCATTGTCATCATCATCGCACAATTTTCATATGGGTTTCTTTTTACCACGTCGTTGCTGTCTTGCAAAGAAAAGAAAAATTATCAAAATGGACAGCTTTTTACAAAAATTTACAAAGAAATATATAGGTATATATACATGTTGAGTAATGTTGCTTGAGAGATGTAATGTTAAGCAGGTTTAGAGATTTTTACTTTAATGTATCCAATTGTTGTTGTACTTTTTTTTCTCTCTCTCTCTCTTGTCCTTTATTATGGCATGTATTATGGCTGTACTTACAAAACAAAAGTTGTTTCTATGTCTCTCTGGCTTCTTATGTGCAATCTTTTTTTTTCTGTACAAAAAAAAAGTTCCTTTTGGTGGTGGTGGTGTTGAGGTGATAGCAAGCGGTTACTTTGGTTTTTTTAAGAGGTTGGTTGATAGTTGTTGCCCGTGGTGGTGTATGGTGATGTGATGATGGTGGCTCTCTGATGATGGTCACACTCTTTTGCCTGTGCTTCTCTTCACTTTTTCTTCTTCTGCTATTCACTATTCGCCGTATTAAAATGGTGGTGGTGGTGGCAATGTGGTGGAGGTGATATGGTATATACGACGACGACACATCCAACAACATTTTGTGTTCACTATCACTTTGATCACTTGAACACATTTGAACAGCCTTGTAAAATTATTTTATGTGTGTTTGGTATGCGGCTCTGTACGGGAAAAATTAGCATATTATCATCAAAGCAGTTAATTTCGAATACCAATTTTTTTATACCAAAAAGTTGTGCTGCTGCTGCTGCTGAGATTTGTGCGTGAGACAGACTTACATTGTCAATTGTCGTCTGGTATTTAAAAAAAACTTTTTGTAATACTACCTGTATTTTTTTACAACATAAATATAAATAAAGTTTTACAAAAATTGCAAACTATTCAACTCATTCATTTTGCCTTTCCTTTTAAATATACCCATTTATGTACTTTCATAGAAACATTTTTATGCGTGCATAATATTAGAAATAAAGTTGTAATACTATTTTATTATGCATATATGCATGTGCGTACAAAAAATAGCACACATATTTTCTTGAGATGCTTTTTTATAAAGGCTCACGCACAAAAAAAAAACATTAATCCATTTAATACATCTTTCTGCACATTCACACACATGTGCGTAAATAGTAAAGAAAAATGTATTTTTTTTCTTCTCCTGTTGCTGATCAAGTTGATCTGCTAATCTGTTTCTCGTATTACTTGTTGAACTTTTTTTTAATATTATTTTTTTCCATTCTCTTTCAATTCATAGTAAAATATATATATAAACGCATATGTATATTGTTTGTACGGTGCGTAATAGTTAAAGGTTGCCATCAAATCGTAATCGTAACCAGAACAAATGTTAAAATGCACATGAGCATATGATACAAAATTTACACATGATAAAAATGAATGCGTCGCATATTTACTGCATATTATTTTGATTAGGAAAATACCCAAGAAATACGTACATATTATATGTACGACATGTACCTATATGTATGTCTATACAAATACAAAGGTAGGCATTATTAGTAGCATGGTAATATGTATATATTTATTGTTGTATTTCTTGATTATGTTGCAGACAGTCAAAAAAAAAAAATTCATTTTGAACGACTGCTAAAGTTGCAATGGTGGTGCATTTGGTCATCATTATGTTCAATGATGAAAGATGCAACAGCAACATCCAATATGAGTGTTTAAAAACCCCACATCATCAAAGAGAGAACAAGAAGAGGGACCACAACAGAAAAAGGTACATGTATATAAGCATGTATATTAGCTATAAAATATGTCCATTTTAGTGTACGTACAGCAATAAAATATTGTATATTTTTATTTTGGTAGGTTGTAAGTATTGTACAAAGCGCATTACATATAATATTATTTTACATGTGTGTTGTGTGCAGTGCAGCAGAGCATCGTCGTCGTCGTCGTTTTACCTTTTTTTTTTCCTTGAGGGATGACTAAAGCTGTCGCTGCCCGTTTTTGTCCAACAACGTCATGAGAAAGATAACAAAATCATCTACACGTCAAAGGGATGCTGTTTTATTTTGTACCTTTCAAGAAGAAATACTGAATTCACCACTATTCACCATACTGCCATACCATATACCAAAAAAACAAAAATCAACTTTTTGCTGCTGCTGCTGCTGCTGCTTCGTCTAAAAACCACCATTCCAATATTAAGACCAGCAGAGAGAAAGAGAGAGAGAGAGAGAGAGAGAGAGAGATACCATTTTAAAATGCTTTTTTATTTTCTTGAAAACTATAGAGCATCCGTAATAGCCAAGTATGTGCACACACAAACACATGCAAGCACGCACACACCATAACATTCACCAAATGTACAAATTCCATTGACGTTTACTACTACCAAGACCGAGGATCTTTTTTCTTGAAGAAGATGGAATATTATATAAAAACAGAAAAAGCATACATGAATACCTACATAGGTAATATATATATATGTGTGTGTGTAGAGCTTATTCGAGTGTGTATAAAAGATTGAAAGGAAAGACAGATGGGGTATTGTGCATTGTGTTCAAGAAAACTGGAATCTTGAACAAAAACAAGCAGTCAACTTGCATTAGCATTATCGGCATTAGTTCCCATCTCTTTTAACGAACGAATCTTACGCTACTACTGCGATATGATGATCATGTCTTCTAAAAGACTAGAGTAGGCATATATACCAGTTTTTGTACTTTTTCTTGAGAAGCCACTCAAATACGACGACATTTACTTTACAATGCACATGCATCTTAAATATATAGAAAAAATATATTCTATAATATTCTTATGGGGTAGTAGTGGTGGTGGTGGTGGTGGTGATGGTATGCAATGCACATATTATGCACAACAAGAACAACAACATATTAGATGTATGTAATGCACACATTTAGGAATTTGTACTTTACATTTAAAGTAAATGCTGCATGACACAACAATGAATTCTACATCTGACTGAGAGAGAGAGCCAGACAAGAGAAGAAGCAAAATTTCCAAAAAGTAATGCAGAGAGGCTCTCTCACTCTCATTGTTGCTGGTGAGGATCTCTCTCTCAAAAAAAGTTTTTTTTTGTCTAGCTTTACCAAGACTTACTTTGCCTTTCATTCCCCATGTTCTCCTCTTCTGCTGCTGATGATGATAAAGTTTAAAGAAAAGGTGAATTTATCACACAACACATTGTACATGTCCAAATTTCCAAATGTGTTTTGTTGTGTGTGAGTGTGTGTGTGGCTCTCTAATAAGCAGTACAGGAACAACATATTATGCATAACATTCATATATTATATATACCTACATTGCATTCTCAACAAACAACTCAAGTAACGACGACAAGTATTTTGTAGAGTAATACGTACCACCACTACTACTACAGCTCTGGTGGTGGTGGTGGATAGAGGTTTATTATGTACCAATCCACATTATCTTTTAAAATAAATACCTACATATACCCACCTACATAATAATAAGTACACAGACTGGCAAACCTAAACCAAACCAGGCAAACCTAACAAAAAAATGCATACATGTATATTGAGATTGAGACAAGAAGAGAGAGAGAGAGAGAGAGGGTGAGTTTTTTTTCAAGTTGTATTTTTGTGAGACTTTTGAGTTGATAGTTGATCCTTTTTGTATGGCTAAAAGCCTCAAGCTTTTAATGTGCACAAGTAAAAAATATTGTATATTATAATGCTTTGCTGCTTAAATATATATGATGCCTGACTATTGTGGAGGATGCGGTTGATGATACTGACAATGATCATGATGATGATGCTTTTACTTTACTACACACACGAATTGATATACATACTCTCGGTCCTTTACACATTGTAGACTGTGTGTAGAACAGATCAACTAAAAATGTAAAAATGTTATGTATGTAGGTATATATGGGTTTATCTTCAAATGTATGATATATATATTTAATATATCCAGATACAAGTTGCATATATACGTATGTATGTATCTACAAAAGCGTTGAATTCAAACATGCATACATTGAAAGATACAATGACAGATATCCTTTGCGCGTTTTATAATGGAGGTGATGTGATGATGATGATGATGATGGTGGTAGTAGTGGTGGTGGTTGACTGCATTATGCTTCGTCTCCTTCTTGCCTACATTATTTTTCTACGGGCATTAGCTTTAGTTGAATTGTTGAACTAGTGATGAGAAGAGAGAGAGAGAGGTGGCTGCTGTCCTTTTTCTATTTTGTTTTCTTTCGTTCCAAATACCACGAAATACATTTGTATAAGCAGCGTAAATAGAAGGTAAAAAGGATTCTTTTTTTAACTATTGCGACTTCAATAATTATTTTTAAAAGATTACCCGTGTTTTGAAAAAAAAAATCAATTGTGTTTGTTTAATTAGGATACTTAGTTTTAAATCATGGATAGTTATTATAACATTTTAAAAATGTGAGAAATATTGTGCGGATCTATATAAAAAAAGTGCATGGAAATTTTATTTGAAAGCTGGTTTGAGAGTATACTCATATATATTTGCATATGCAATATAATTTTATGTTAAATTTGCATGAAATTTGTGGAGTATTATATGTTTTTTTCATGGAACCAGTTGCCGTTGTTGTTATAATATAGCGTGCTTTATTTCTCTTGTGTTGTCGTGCAAAAGATAAAACTGGGAAAAGTGGAAGCTCATCTGCAACAAGTTTCTTGGAGATGCACATTATTATTTCAACATTATCCTAGTTTATGATTTTTGGAAACGCTTGCTTCACATGCAACAACAACCAACAGCATACAACGAAGTTATACATACAACGAGCGTCATAATAAGATACCCTGTTTACAAATTACTGTTGACTTAGTGATATATCCATTTGAACTCCTTTATTTTCTGGAACGTTTTGGCGCAACACGCAGAATTGTAAAAAAGGAAAGGATATTTTTATTTTAAAAGAAAACCCCTACTACTACTACTACTACTGCCATTGTTGTAAATCCTCCTGGAGACTGGATAATAATAATAAACTAATCAATGTACTAAATAGTGTGCTTGTGTACGTGCGTGTGGAAATTGTATGCAGATACATAAATACAACCAAAAAAATTGTTCAAGTGAGCAACAGAGATTTAATGTTTTGTGCAATTACTCCGTTTTTATTAGACTGTTCTTCTTGAGAAGCCTAAAAAAAACAGTGGATGGAATACATGTGTGTGTGTAAAAAGGAACATAAAAAAACGTAAAAAAAGAAGAAAGAATAGACGGCACAATTTTTTTTTATCTCTCCGACAAATACCTCCAAAGTGTTTGCTTGTTTAATTTGTAATCTTATCGTACTTGTGTGAATTGTCCTTTAGTGCAATAAAAAAGAGGAGAACTCCTCTCGAGTTAGTCAATTCTTTGCATATTTTTCTTCTCTTTTCGTTACACACTCACATTCAAACAGACAAATTCTGCTACGTTTACATTAATTGAAATAAAAAAGAGTGAGAAAAAAATCATACAGTTTTATCTTTTAACGCTTTTCGTCGATGCGTCATTTTATGTGTTTCTTGGTCAAAGTTCAACAGCGGCAGCAGCAGAAAAAAGGCGGATAAAAAATAATACATTCCCTTGCAATCTTGCAACAAACCAGCCAGCTTGCCGGCTTAAAAAACCAAGACTCTTAAAAAAATACCTAAAGATTTTTTTTATTAAAAAAAAAATCATCGTCGTCGTAATCGTTTTTGTGTTTGTAGTAATAACTATAGTAATTGTTATAGTCTGCAGTAATGTCAACGTTGTTGTGGTGGTGGATTCTTTAAAAAAAGAGACAGGAATATCCTCATAGGAATTATAATAGAATTTTCCTAATCTTACATCTCCACTTGATTCGTTGTTGGTGGGCTCTTTTTTCTTTCTGATAAAATAAAAAATAAAAATAAAAAAAAACAAGAAGAAGAGATGAGTTGAAGTTTACGACCGCAACGCAAAAGCAAACGACACGAATATATGTATGCCCATATTTTCGTTTCTTGGGATCTGGTGGTGATAGTTGATCATCCACACAAGAAAAAAAATATATAATAAAGAGGCTTAGTGATTTAAACAGTTCAGAAAGAAAGAAGAGAAGGAGTACTTAGATAAATCATCCTCATACCAAACAACCAAACGTCGATCTACATCTTTGGATTTTATCATCAGTTATCATCATCATCATCTTCACCCTCATCAAAATCCTTATCCAGTGCCTCTGTTAATTTAATTCAATTTAAAAAGAAGAAGAAAGATTCATACAATAAATGATATTGGTGTGCAAGTGTGTTTTGAATTTAGTAATGAAAAAATGAAAGATTTTTTTTTACATTCAACAAGATATCAGTGTTTAATTATTTTTTTTAAATTAAATTTAAAAAATAAAGAAGATAATTACTTGTGTGTTCGCTCAAGTGTGTTAAAAAAATATTATTATTATTACAGCATTTTACATCGTGCTTCTTGTTGATTCAAAGTATTTTTAAAAAAGTATTTTAGTTTAGCCTTTTTTAGTGTTTTTTTAGTCAAGTTTAGCATTAAAATATCAAATTTCCAGTGTCTGAAGTATACAATCTTATCGTCATACAATTATTCTTGTGTATACTTCAAAAGTGTCAGTAATTGAGTATACATTACGATAATAATACATGCTATTATCTTGGGAGAAAAAAATTGGCAAAAGATTATCGTGTCATTAAAAAAATTATCTCGTGTTTTTATTATTAAAGCTAAAAAAGCTGGATTTTTAATTTATAAATATAATTTATAGCTCAAAAAAAATTTAAGCCCTTATTATTATTGGATAACGGATTATTGACAAGAAAGGTGAGTGATCAAGATATATAAAAAAATTTATATGTATTTTTTATAGATATTATTTATTATTTTTTACCTGTGTGTGCACTAAAATTTATAAACACTTTTGTGGGAGGTATAAAGTTTACAAGTTACAAACACTCTGCTGCCATTTAAAAAAAACCTACACCGGAAAAAATATACAAAATACTACTTTGTAATAATAATTTTTGCTACAATTAAATTTTTTTTTTTATATTCATCTTTATTTCAAGAAAAAAAAGTAAGACATGACGTATCATGACAAGTAGCATCAAAGTGTATTGTACTACAAGCATTTAGGATCTTATCGTATCGTATAATATTTTTTAAGAGAGAGAGAGAGAGCGGATGTAATAAATCACTTTTGGTAGGAAGCCAGCTTCGCCAACAGCATTCAGCATCAATGCTGGTGGTGGTGCTGGTGGAGGAGGAGGAGGAGGTGGCGGTTTTGTGTGATTCGCTATTTTGTTTGCTATATTATAACTTTTTTTCTTGTTTTTTTTTCTCTCTCTCTCTCTCTCTTTAATTTCATATGGTTATGATTATTTATTATTAAATTATGATTATACTTAATTATTTTTTGAACTCTGTCTTGAATGCAAAATTGTCCACATGCACAACACCAGGATCACACCCCTTTAATCCTTGATGATGAAAAAATGCAAAAATTTCCTTATTCTTGCGGCAACGATTTTTAGTATACATTGCATAATACATAAACTCATCAAAAAAATAGTCTGATATTTTTTTTTGAGAAATAAAAAAAGAAGAATGAGATTTCTTCTTCTTCTCTCTCTCTCTTTCTCTCTCCGGAGGAATGAGATTTACAGAGAGATTAATGTGGAACTAAAGATTACGAAGATCTAGATTAATCGCTTCTCGGGTTTTGAATCTAGATAAATTCCTTGGATTAACCGGTTCTTTGCTCCGAGTAGTAGTAGTAGTACTACTACACAGTCTTCTGGGTTGTTGCAATAGAAATTTTTTATATACATATTCCTTTTTGTCAGCAATTACATTTCATTCCGGCGGTAATAGACCTATATATTGCGCCAACGAACTTTTAGGTCGTGTGTGGCATCCACACACACGTTAAAAAAAAATAACATCTTCCCTTGTTGAACAATATTTTTTTAAAGCTTGTGCATTACCCCCATGGTTAAATATGATGTTTGTATAATATGCAATTAGTTTAATGTTTGCAATTATTCTATCCGCAATTAAATGAATCTTTCACCATTAGTCATCTTTTTGACATAGTCATCATCATCATCATCATGATCATATAAACATGAGATTATTTTTGTATATCATTCACATCACATCACGCTAAAAAAAAATCAGATGGATAGACAGAGTGCGTGGATTTGAGCGAGGAGGGAAATGTCTGGGTTCATTAATATTTACGAAAGGATATACTAAGCTCCTTTTCATTTGACAATTGACAAGAAAACCACTTCTCCCTCTTGCACCACCACCGTTCACAGCTCTCGAAGCTCTCTCAACCAAACGATAACAACAATAATTTTTTTGCCAACAACCCACACACATAACGAAAAAAAGAGATTATTTGTCGTCTTGCCTACTATATATCTATATTTTTTTTTACTATTTACTATCATTATTACAAAATGCACTAGTATGTTCATTCATATAGATACATATAAGTACGACGGCTACGACGACGACAAAACTCATTAGAAAAAATAACTTTTGCCAATTTCGTTTCACTTCGCATTTATTTCAAATCCCAATGTCTGCCCTGTCAATAAAACGTCAAAATATCAGTATTCACCCACCTTCGACGACAATTGAAAAAAAAGTTGTTAGTAGAAGTTCTGCTTCAACAGCAGCAGCACAAGTAGAGATTGTCTTTTTTTAATGTTATTATTACAACGATACCTTCACATTCAATAATATATGCAGTTATTGTCATCATGAGGTTTTTATTGTTATTGCTACATGATATATACATATACACATGTTCATTTAATATATCTATAAAATACATACATCCATCTATCCATAAACATTCTCTCTCTCTCCACAAGTTATTTTTATTCATTTTTTATGAATCCATTTACCTTCTCTCTTTTTACATGATACATTGAATAAAAAATATATATATATTTAATGGAACGGAATTTGTATTTATTTAATTTAATGCCTCAGTTAATGTAGTCATTAAACAACACTGACTGGTGGTGGTGTGCTGTGCTGTTGTTGTAGTAGTCATTTTCGTACGTGAAATATTCATCAAAACATAAAAACCCTCACAACAGAAAAAATAAAATAATCGCACTATATAAAAATTACACAGAAGTTAAAAGACAGTCAATCAGCTTATGTGCTTTTTTTCTCTCTTGTTGTTGTTGTTGCTTTGAAGTTTGTGTGACGTGGGATGTGGCAATAGTTGTTCCTTTTTGTACATTTTTTTAAAAATTTTATTAAAAAAACAATATACCTAATCAAAGAAGAAAAAAAAATACAATAAGAGCAGCTATCTCTCTCTCTCTCTCTCTCTCTCTTTGCCACTTTTTTATATTGATGATGATGAACATGGAAGATTTTGACTAATGGATTCTTAAATAACGGTGGACAGACAAGATAGATCAATCATCATTATAAAAACATACACAACATTCCTTTCCTTTTATACCTTTCATACATATTTTTTGTTTAAAGTTGTTTGTTATAATATTATTATTATGCGCTAAAAAATCGTATCCATTTTTTTTATACATGAGAGAGTTGCGCAGTGCACACTCCACAGTTTCAATGTGTGCACACACACACAGCACAGGATTATATATTTCTTTTTGTTTCTTTGCATTTGTTACAGGAACAGAGCAAACCTACGTATTGGCTTATTGGCTAATTTATTACGTGAATTTGTAATGTAATCTGACTATTTAATATATCAATAATAATATAAAATGTTGTTGTACTCTTCTTAAGGTGGATTAATGCTATTAATGCTCCTTTTTGGCAATCAACTTTATTATTATTTTTATTATCTCTTCACTGGTTCGTCAACTTATCACTTGACTCTTATTAAAATGCACGTCAAAAGGTGCAAAAGGGATTTCATTTTAAAACCAAGCAAACAAGCCAAGTCAGAGTTTTATGTCATATGCAAAAATATTTATAAAAAAAACGCAAATTCGACAATTGCAATCAGAAAATGAACTCCAAAGGTGTGTGTGTGTGTGTGTAAGTTTGTGTTGTACTTACGTACATTTTTTTGTGTGTGTAGGGAGCATCTTGGATGCAGTGTATCTATTATTTGCTGTTAGTGTTGATTGTTGCTCAACATGACCACGACGAGGATGATGATGGTGATAATGTCGAAGATGACTAAGATGAAACAAGTGGAAGAGCATGTTTTTAGTTTAGCTCCCTGGTTTGATATCAATGTGTGTGTGCTCTACTACTACTACTACATAGACACAGAACGTAATACACACTTTTTTTTCTATTGTTGTGTTTCACTCCATTAGAAAGAAATGTATTATGTCTGTGGTGGTGATGGTACTCTGCTTGTCTGATGCATAATATTTTTAACCCTTTGCCATTATCATCTTTCAAAAACTGTACAAGTTATAAGTACAGAGGTTTTTATTTTTGAAAAGAGCCATTTCGACTTTATATATTTACTTTTTTTTTTTTCACCATATCCCCAACAAATATACACGAGTATTGCAGTACATAATATAATATTATAAGCATACTAGAAAATATAATAATATACGACATGAAAGCTAAAAGTATAAAAAGTATACTACAGGATGATCATGATGATGATCAAGTAAGCAAGACAAGTAAAAAGAGAATAATAATCATGTTGATGATCACCAGCAACATGAGCAACATCATCATGATGATGACGATTTTTGTCCTCCTCTTTTTATTCTTATTCTTCTTCTCAAAAAACGCATATTATATATTATGCTACGTTATTACTTATTGTAGAGGGACACAAGACAAGATGAGATGAAGAATAAAAATAAAAAGGCATCTCTTTTTTTCCTCACACAATTTCTTATTTAGAAGATGGGAAGGAGCAAAAAGATGCATAAAGTGAGCATACCTAAAAGGATTGTCTCAAAAAGAGCAACACAAGAAGACTTGTTGTTGTGAGTTGTGTTGATGTTGAGGTTTTAGTAGTGGTGGTGGTGGTGGTGGTGCTAGTATCTACATACTTGTTACTGGCTTCACGAAGAAAAAAAAAATGTATAAAGATGATCATGTAGATGCTGTCATTGTTGTTGTTGCTGTTGATGCTGCTGACCAGATAGCGAATGTACTTTTTTTGTGGTTCTTCTTCTTCTTTTAGAAGAGAAGAACCTTCTTCATTCTTCTTCTTCTTCTTCTTCTTCTTGGTCTGCTCTGAAGATAATAAATAGATAGACAAGAAGAGAGAAGAACAGCTTGATTTTATTTTGCTTTTAGAAGATGAATGATGCATGTACGTGTGCACTGACAACGGCTTATTTATTCACTCTATTGCAATATCTGGTGAATTTTTCTGTTTGTAGTTTAGTCAAGTATGCCTATATACATTTTTCCTCTCATCTCAAGGCTGTGATGATGCTGGTGTGTGTGTGTGTGTTTGGATACATAAAAAAAGTAAGTAAAGTATAATACAATGTTATATTGCAAGTTATAAAAGTGGACATTGATCATGGCACAGCACTCTACTGAGTGCCCCTATATATGTGCAATAGGTATATATTAATATATATTTATATATGAACGTCCTCCATTTTTCTCTGTTGTTCGTAACCAGGCATTATACTTCTCCTTACTACTACCATTATTTTATTTATTATCATTGCTTCACGACTATCACATCAACAAACAGAGTTTAATTTTTATTAGGTTTCGTTTCCCGTTTATTTTTTTTATTTTTTTTTGCATTTCTTAAAGGAGCAATCATCATGCATGATCCTTTGATGTGGTTGTGGAGGTACACAAAAAAATGCATTTGAAAAAAAATAGGATGAGGAGAGATGATGACGACATGATATTGGTATTATTATTATTATGGTGGTGGTCTCGGATCCCAGTTTTATGATTTTAGCAAAGTTCCTCTCTCTCTCTCTCTTAAACTTGCATTGTCAAAATGATGATTTCAAAGAAGAAGAAGAGGAATAGATTGAAAAGCAAATATGAAAGTATTTATTTTGTGTGTTTATGACACTTTGTCGTTAACCAGTACTGTCACGAAGAATAAATATTTTAGCTGGTTGTGTGTGCCACAATCAGTAATTTCAAGTGTTATTATGATTATATGGTGATGTTTTTCTCCTATGAACAATCGTAAATAAAAAAATGTTCATTAAAAACAGACCAGAAGAGAGAGAGAGAGAGAGAGAAAAAAACACGACTGTAAAAAAAATCGTTATAGTAAGGTTCATTATAACTGTTATTTGTTTGTGGAATTGAATAAGCCTCCGGCGGCATAAAGTAAAAAAAAAAAAAAAAATGTTTTGTGAAAAGTGATCATTGAATTTAAATAAATACAAAAAAAGAAACCTATTTAAATTTTTGCACCATCATAACAAAGTATTATTCTTGTGCTTTAAGAAGAATAGATCATCCCAAGAAAAAAACCCAATAATAATCATAACTTTATTTTGTTGATGGGTGTATATTATATGCACATACGTTTATATATTTTTTATCACTGTGAAAGGAAATGGAATATTTGTGTAAAAAGCAATAACACAAAAAAGTGCGTGATTAGAAGTATTCCACACAAAAGCACACAATTTTCCCTTGTTGAAAATTCCCCATATAAAAAAATGATAAATGTAAATAAAATAATGTTTTTTCTCTCATCTTTTTTTTGTTGAGTAGTATATATTTCGTGTCAATTCAATTTACATAAATGCATGCACAAACATTAAAAAAGTCAAAACGTCGTATAGTCGTCGTCGTCATCATCTTTGCGGCGTGGCTCACTGGCTGATCTGATGATGATGATGATGATGAACATCGGCTTGTTGTTCCTTGTGTTGTTGTAGTAGAAGTTTTTTTCTTCTTTTTCCTCTCCTTCATTCAGTCAGACTTACTTTTTAAAAAAATTTAGAGAAAAAAAATCAGAATGTTTTTTTTCTACATGCCAAACAAGAAAATAAATGTAATGGCTACATCATCACAAGAATATTTACTTTATGTTGATTGTTGATGGGGATGATCAAAAGCAAGAAAAAATTGAGGAGGAAAGCTCATACACAAAACACTACTGTACTTAATATTTATACAACTCGCATCATAGCTATTTTCCTTTAGCTGGTCATACAACTTTATCGAGAGAGGTGCATGCATGTATTTATGAATAGTTATTTTATGCATAGGTATAAAATTGCATGCATATATGTTTTAAATTAAGTGTGTGGTGTGCGTGTATATATATCATAATTTTCATTCAATCTTAGCAAACATTTAAAAAAAAATAATAATGAATCCTTGCATTTATTGTTGCAACTTGCAAGAGCATTTTTACTTTGAAAGAAAATTTGTATTTAAAAATTCGGGGGTGATGTATTAAAAAAAACTCTCTCCTTGTTGATCATTTTGCTTCTTTGTTTTATTTTTTTGTTGTGATGATGATGATGATGATGATGATGACTTGTGACTATATATGATATCCTGAGATTGTGCGGATGATGACGATGATGATCATCATCATTGTAATAATTATGATCATCAACCAACCGTTATCATTATCACAATTAACTTTTAATGTTTTCTTTTTGAGAACCTGTGAAGCCGTGTAGGTATGTATATTTTTTTTAGTAAAAATTAAAAAAAAATCAATTGCTGTTTGTTGTGATGATGTTGTGTTGTGTGTGGTAAAAAAAGGAATGAAGTACTCACTTCATTTTGTGTACTTGACGCATATATATACATATAATATATTATTATTATTAGGTACCAATGTTTTTTTTCTTCGTCTTCTTCTGCAGGTAGTGAAATTGGTAGGACAAGGACTATAAACTAAATTATGAAAATGTATGAATGAAAAGGATTTGCTTTTGATAGCGATGGCGGCAGCACATATAGCAGCGTCGTCGTCGTCGGTAGGAAATTGCTTATGAACATAATAATGATAATTTATGCATGTATGTAAAAAAAATTCCATAAAAGAAAAAAAAGGGTTGACTACACAGAAAACAAATCAAAATATTATTATACATATTTTTTGTACAGGATGAGATTTTTTTTTTTTTTTTTAAATATTATTATTCTTTTGTAAATTACACGAGCGAACACATGTTGTGCATAATTATCATTATATGTGCAATTTGTAGTCTTATTCTTTTGTGTACCATCCATCTATCCTCATAAAAATCATCAGCATCACTATTTGGCAGAGAGATATTACAGCAAATCATTTTCTTTTTCCCTTTTTAACCATTTTCCCATAAAACTAAACTAGTGTTTTTTTTGGACGGATATGGAATAAAAATGACTGTGATCAATGGCCTAATGACGAAGACAAATAATTACCTATGCATTTCGGCTTTTGTTTTTATTTAAGCTCATTTAAGAGACTTGAAGAAGAAGAAGAAGAAAAGGTAAATTAGGGATGTAGGTAGGTAGGTAGGTAGGTAGGTATATACATGTGTACTTGGTTAGTGACTTGACTTGTGTTTGTGTGTGTGTGCAAAAGGGTGGATGACGGATGATGAATTATTTTTGTGCCCAAATAAACGAAAATATAATTTGACGTTAAGAGGACAAAAAGGGTATAATTTTCTGGATACCTTGACTAAAGTGGGATATGTAGGACGATTTAGAAAATCTTAATAGAGAAATTTTCAGTGTCGTCAAAATACATGTATTTATCATTATTATCATTATTATTATTGGCCATTAGTAGCTGAGCATATAAGATTTTGAGTACTCATCACCATCATCATATATGATGATGATCATCATCATCAGATGTCAATATGGTAAAAGTATAATTAAGTTGGGGAAAAATGAGCACTTTGAAAAAAGTAGGTTTTAATGCCTTCTCTTACTGTAGTAGTAAATTTATAATGTAGTATACATGTATATGGCTGTATATGCATATTCATTTAGTTGATATTTTGGTTGATATTTTTTTGGCGGTAATAGATAAAAGGTAGGGAAAAAATATATATTATTATGAGTGCTCATTCTCTACTCATTATGCACGCACACACACTCTATTAATTATTTGTCATCGAGAATGGAATATCATCAAGCTAATCATTAGACCAAGATCATTAAAAAAAATGAAAACGTTTTTGTTGTGAGCCAAAAAAAAATTACTCAATTCAGAGCATTCAACTGTTTCTACAAGTTGTTATCATAGATCCGGGTTTTTTTCCTACAGAAAAAAAGATTAAATGAACATCGCAAAGAAACAAAAACATTTTTTTTTGTATACGCACCAAATGATATTTTTTTTTACATCAGAAAATTAACATAGAGGATTGATTTGAATTATTTATTTTAAATTATGTAAAAAGAATTAAACGTTAAAAAAATATGTATGTGTTGTTGTGTGTAGTGTAAAAGCTAATGTGTGAATGCACACATGTAATAATAATAATAATAATGTTGCTGCTACTACCTTGATCGTTTTTTATGCAATGTGTGATGTTGTTGATAAGGATGAGATCAGTAAAAATACCAACAATCTCTCTCTCTCTCTCTCTCTCTCTCTCTTTGTTGCTGTTAATGCTGCTGGATTAGTAATTGACTGACGAATCCGCATTTCTCTACTTTACACTTAATTTGCGATATATATTTTTTTTCAATGACTTGAATACTTGCTTCTCCTCAGGGGTTTGTTGTGATTGAAAATTGTTGGAGATGTGTGAAGACGTAAAGAGTCATGTTTTACTTTATACTCATGTATGATGCATGTATGCATGCATGCACGTATGTATGTATGTATATTGAAAATATTATCATCATACCTTGGTTGATATGTATGTATAGAAAGAGAGAGATTCATCAATAATAATAATAATAATAATAAAAAAGCAGCATTATTTTTGGACTTGGCACAGCCAGTCATCATCATCACTATCACCAACAAACAACATAACAGCTGCACCAGCAGCAGCACCAGCAAATAGTAAAATACAATAAGCTTCATTTCTTGAAGTATCACGAACAATAATTATAAATGCTATAAAAGAAGGACGACGATGAAGAAGAAGGAGAGGATTCATGCCTTGATGATGCATCATCATGCATGCATGCATTTTATGTATGCATGTATGCATATAAGATATATTTTGGATGTGTTGGCTAAAGGAGAGAAAAAAACAATTTTGCTAAATACTTGCAATTAGGCTTAAATGGCTTCGACAAATGAACAAAAAGGAGAGCGTAACTTTTTTTTTACTTCGAGCAAAAAAAGGCAAACAGAAAGAGAGAGAGAGAGAGAGAGAGAGAGAGAATTGAGAAGGTTGAATGTTTTTACAAAACAGCTTTACAAAAAAAGATAACTTTTGGATACTCCTACTGCCTGCTAGCTGATAATACAATCATTCTTTTTATTATCTGTAATAATATGCAGCATATTGTGTATATATTCTCTTACTATATAAATGAATATAATCTCGTATGCGGTAAATATTAAATTGTTTCCATCGGATGAGTTTTTTTTGTCGCTCTTTTTTTTGTTCTTATGAATAATTCGAATTGATACATTACATGCATTAGAAATACACGCGGCTATTAGAGAGGTTGTGTACATGCATACCAAAGTGTACAAATCATGATAAAGCTCTCATTTTTCCCCATTGTATCTGAAAAAAATTCTTTTTTAAAAAGTTCCATCCATTTTCATCTTGATCATCATCATCATCATCGTCGTCGTCGTCATGATGATGCCCATCATTTTCATCTTCATCGTCCGTCGTTGTTGAGGAATCAACCATTATTATTATTATTTTAATACACAGCGCAGCAGTTCATCATGCAGCACTATCAGAAATTCAGCATCACATCACCAATAGAAATATCTTTCTCCTTCTCCTCACGAGGATGACGAACATGTTCAATTGTCCATTCCCTTTCACACACATACATGCACTGTCTCTCAATAATAATAGCATTTTGTAGAGTGTTGTTCTTCTTTTTTCCGATTCTCTCTTATTCTTTCCCTATTCCTCCTCCTCCTTGTCCTATCAACTCAACCACACATCACACAAGAATTTACACTCTTTCCTCTCTCTCTCTCTCTCTCTCTCTCTCTCTCTCTCTGTAGTAGCCCAACTCATTCTCATCATCATCACGATGTAAATAACGTTCTCCGTCACATCACTTCAACCATATATACTATCATCATCGTCATCATCAACATGATGAAAAAAATAAATAAAAAATTCAATTCATTCTTCTTCTTATTCTTCGTTTCCCTCTGCATATATGTCGAGATTCTTGTGGTACAAAGGCATACACTTTTGAAGGAGCAGCAGCCCAACAATTTATCTCGCCACCACCACTGTGTTCGTTATTGGTTTACATGCGAAACAAGCAATGTAAAAAAATGTATTACAACAACAACAACAACAACAGCATAAGTTTTTTTTGTTGTTTGATAATAATAATAACTAATAGGTAGCAGGTTTAGTCATCCATCCATCCAAATATGCAACGCATCATCAACAACAACGCACACAACAAAGTATTACATTACAAGTAAAACCGTCATCATCATCATCATAATATGACCGTCAAGAAGGAATTTATTTTTTTACTGTATCACTCACTCCTCATCTCACTCCTCTTCTCATTTGTTTCCTCCACCACCACCACCACCCCGTTCTCTGCTGCTGCTGCTGCTGCTGGTAGTGGTGCTACTGATTACTCCTGTGAGTAATGCATGCCATGTTAATGACTGATGGCATTGTTCTCGCAACATTTTTGTACCAATCTAATGTGTATTATGCAGTTTAGCAAAAAAAAGGAACAAGATGACGGTATATATAATAACTCGGAGGCAAAATACTATATACTTGTGTACCTACATATTTTATACATAATATATTAGCAGGGGAATAGCAGCAGCAGCAGCAGCTCAGACAAAAGATACAAAATAATGTAAAGCTTCTTTGCTAATGCTATGGTGCTACTACTATTACCACCACCCCTGCCAGGCGTAATAAACATTTACAATGATAGCATGCGATGGTAGAACTAATGGGAAGCGGGTGGATTCCATTCAACAAAAACGCTGACAATATATTTTTTTGTAAAAGTATTTAGTCCCGTTTTTTTAAAAATAATTCTTTCATGTTCCTCTCCTCTCTCTCCTCCAAAGTCCTTCTCTGCTCAAACAATAAAAAGTAATCGAGATTTTGTAGTGTTGAAAGAAAGAAAGTATGCCTTGATCATGATGATGATGATGATGATGATTCTTACAATTGCACTGGTGGTGATGATGGTAGAAGTAATAGAGATATGCGTAGAGTGGAATAGATAAAAAAAATATATAAGATACAAAAAAGTAATAATAATATGCTTGTCGGTGATGTTGTGTGTTGAGTGCTATAATGGAGTCGTCATGATGGATGCAATTTAATATGTAATTTTTGTTGTTCGCGACGGGTTACACGCTACATGCGTCATGACTTCATTTATTGCAAATTTTTTTTAGCAAGAATAAATTGAACAAGAAGTGTGGTACCTAAACTAAAGTTTGGAGTTTTAAAATATTATACCTTTTTTTTGCAAAAGAGAGAGAGAGAGAAGAGAAGGTCCCTGCAATTTGTGTGTGCAGAGCAGAGAGGGAAAAAAAAGACGGTGAGAGGAATTTGTAACAATAATAATAATAATAATGCCGTAATATGTGCTCTGTTGTTGGCTTCATCATTTTTGTGATGATGATGATGATGATGACTATGTCTATAGTGAAGCAAGAAACAGTGAATTGCTGATTTGTTGATGGTGGTGGTGGTGTAAGTTCAAAGGAAAAGTATAATAGTAATAACAATAGAGATTGGGCTAATTATAAATTTCTTGAAGCTCATTAGCTGCTCTACAAGTGTGCACTCTTGTACATCCATCAAATAATGTAGTAGGAAAACACAAAAATGACTCACGATCCTGCTCATGATAAAAGATATATGATTTCCTTTCAACATTATTACAACCAACGTTGCTCCTTCGTAAAATCTTCTCTCTTTTTTTGGAGTTTTTCAGCAAAGAAAAAAAAATCAGCAGAAATCTGTCTGAGAGAGAAGCATTATCTTTATTACTTACATACATCACAAAAAAATAATAAAGTGTATTGAAATGTTATGTCATACTATTATTTATAATGCTTTTGCTGGCTACCCACACACAAAACACACATATCATTCATTGTTGTTATAATAATACAAAAAAAAATGTATCTTACCGGGAACACATTTATATATTTTTTTGTTGGTCTAGTTACAAATGTTTCTTTGTTTTTAATCCAGAGAGCAAAACTTGGATAGAAAACTAGCTACAAAATTTTTCAAAATACTATGTTTTTTTACTCAAAAGAAAATGATATGCTTTTAGGTGAGTTGTTGTTGTTTAAACAAAAGCGTTGTTGAAACAAAAAAACAAAAGAAAAGGAAAAAGGAGGATATGTGGCATAAAGATTACCTGACTTCTTTTTTTATATTTTAACTTATCTGTACAAGTGCGTGTAAATGATGCTGGTGCACTTTACCGAGCGAGCTAATTTTCCTTTAAGCTGTAATCATAGAAACAACAACAATAATAATAATAATGCTAAAGGTCTTAGGTATATGCATACATACATTAATACATGTAATAGGAATGGTGGTGGTGGTGATGGTGATGGTGATGGTGATGATGAAGAAACACAATCCTACTGCTTTACTCTTCCAATTTTTTTTATACTCTCACTATTATACTTACTCAATAGTAATCATATAACATATCTATTATACATTTCGCCGGTAGTTTGGCACTATCATCATCATATGAAAAAAAAGGATGATAATATTATGCATCAGTGCATAAAATGTAAAATACACAGGAACAAGCTTTAATTTGAAAAAAGAAAAGAATAAGAAAATTATGGAAACCAAAATGGAATGGGGATACATAATATGCGCACACATAATATGAAAAATAATGGGGAAAACAAGATAGTCAACACATAAAGTAGTAGTAGTATCAGCAGCAGCAGCATATTATACGAAGGTAGGTGAAATATACTACAAGCCAATAATAATAATAGGATAACAACAACAACAGCAGCAGCATTTTATATACAACACGATATTATATTTTTTTCCTTTATAGGCTCTTAATGTAATGTAGGTATATATTATACATATAACTAAATAAAAATGTTCTTTATTCACAAGATATTTAAATTTATTTATTTTCAGCTTAGGTAAATTGTTGTAGTTGTGTAGAGTAGGTAGGTGAAATATACATATTATAAAAATATTAACATGTAGTATATTTTTGTGTGTACCCCTTTTAGCGTGGGAATTTTTTTATGTGAGTACAAATTTTTGTAAAAGTTGCCTCTCTCTCTCTCTTAAAATATACATGTAGAAAGAAAGATAATATGATATGATGATGATGATGATGATGATACATGGAGAGTGGATGGATAGGTAATATGTGTATTGTGGAGAGAGAGAGGGAGGGAGAGAGAGAGAGAGTGAGAGATGAAAGCTTTCGTGTAAAGCTTCCATGGCTAGCTTTTAAATGCATGTAATAATATCTATAATAATAATAATAATAATAATAATAAAACATAAAACGAAATGCCAATAAAAACTGGGATGAGTATGAGTGTTGGTGGTGTTGGTAGTGGTGGCGAAGTTAAAGAAAAGGGATGAGTAATGCAGAAATAAATTGTACATTTTTTCTTGAGTGATGATGATGATGGTGTCTGTACATACGTAAAACGCACGTAGTCGGGTCGTATAATAAAACAAGAGAGAAAAAAGTAAAAAACAATATATAGACAGATGGATAGTTTTGTTTAAAAAAAAAGGAATAATATTATTGACGAATGATATGATATATTTAAGTAATGTACTCGTAAAATGGTGGTGGTGATGGTGGCGAGTTGTTTAAGCACACGTCTTTCAACTTTAATAATGTGTGATACTTACTTGATAATAAAAATACATAAAAAAATATAATTTTTTTTTGGTATTGAAACAACAACAAAGCTTTACTTTATATTTTTGCAGCCAGAAAAGAAGAAGAAGAAGAGAAGAAACTCGAATTATTTATCAGCAGCATAACTAAAGATATTAGTTTTTTTCAGGGCGCCGGCGTAAAAAGCTTTGATAGTGGTTATCAACGCCACTATATACACTCCACCACCATTGCATTAGTTATTTATTTATTTTAAAGAGAGAGAGAGAGAGAGAAGAAACTTAATACTCACGTGTAGGTATGCATTACATGAAGTTTTTTTTTCTTGATCAGATGTGGTGATGGTAACAATACGCTTTTGTATACAGACTTTTTTTTTAATATGAGAAGGAAAAAAAAGTTTTTTAGAGAGAGAGATAATCAGAGGTACACCACCTCAGACCACTCCGTAACACATCAAAAAGACAGTAAGGTTGTGTGTGTATGTAGTGTACATTGTACATGCATTCCAAAGAAAGTGGCGTTCCACAGGGAAATGTTCTTCCCTAATCTTAATGTATTCTACCACCTCCTCACTTTACAAAAAGCATAATATATTATACATACTACAAGCGTACATATGTACATATTATTATATTTTTTTACTCTTTATAATCATTTATTCCTCTTTTTACAGAAAAAAGAGAAGAGAAAAACTTTTGTCGTCACTCTTTGTCGTGGAGATTAGTGATAAACTGTTAATTCTTTTGAATTTATTATTTATTTATTTTGTACCAAAGGAACAAAAAACAAACAAAAAATGGTTTGGAGAGAGAGAGAGAGGCCGGTTGCTGGATGGTTTCTCTTCCTCAACTATTTTCTTTTCTTTTTTTTTTATAAAAAAGCTTAGTTCTTCACTTCCTTACTTGGTTAATGTACAACAAGCATATGTAGTAGTAACTAACCATGTATCATGTATCCCACAACAACTCTCTGTTATGACAAGTATTATAGCAATTTGTTTACTGAATACAGCATGCACGAGTAAAATATATCTTTTTTTTTATAAAAAAAATATCTCGTTGACTTTGTTATTTTTTTTACTTGAAAAAAAATCTACTTTTTACTGCTCTCTCTCTCTCTCTCTCTCTTTGTTCTTTGTACAAACCAAAAGGTTATAGGTTGCGTAAACTTGTGTGGGTGTATGTGTGTTTTAAAT